>CAUJGJ010000242.1:5238358-5243358 GCA_963170055.1 Halisarca cf. caerulea | reverse complement strand
CTACGTTCCTAAAGCTTAAAAATGGAACCCAAGGAAGGGTAAACTAGTAATCTAAGCAATGTATATTGTATGCGATTAATTTTTGCATGCAAACAATTTCTATGAGCAAAAGCGGTGCACGATCCCATCAGCAGCCATTTTTTCATTAAAGTTCGCGGATCCTTTCAAACCAAGAAAACCGCGAAATTTATTAGCCGTGAAAGTTTCTTAACATACAGTACGTACGTGTGTATGTACTACAGGGGAATCCCCGATAGTGGACACTCCGGAATAAGGACAATCTCTCTACAAAGGACACAGTTTGATGTCCCTAAACATGTTCTCCCTATACATGTAGTTTCAATACATTTTGGACTTGTCAATTGAAGACAACCTCCTTACAAGGACAAAATGACTGTCCTAAATTGTCCTTTATTCGGACATTCCACTGTAGTTATATCCTGTCCAGGTGTGCTGCAGCAGAAATACAGTGTTGATTGACAGAGGGGGAAGCCTGAGATCATCCGCATTGTGTTTTTCTGCTGCAGCACACCTGGACAGGATATAACTAATTTGTATCTGGCAACCATTCTCTGTTGACTGTTGGTGTGTACAGCCTCATCTGGAGTTGATCAGTTTTAGCCACATACCCTACCAATTAACATCAGTGACCCGTGCTGCATCACAAATATCAGTACACTTTTCCTTTGATCCACCCATAATCCGCCCCCACAATAGGATACAAGTACATACATACATACATATAATAATCAGAGCTGCTATAAAGATTAATATTGAGCATGAAGAAAAGCATTGGGTGTTTACCAGCTACCCATCTCCGCAGTTACTCGTTATGACAGCATTGAGATGGTTTCCAGGTTTCTATTCACTAGTCTTCTTTGTACCTCAACTTTCCCTTAGGTGGTATCTCTCCTTTGTGTGTACCTCATCTTTTTACTTCATCTTTCCTTTTGGCTGTTCCTCATCTTTGCTCTAGATGGTATCTCTCCTTTGTACCTCATCTTTTTACCTCATCTTTCCTTTTTGCTGTTCCTCATCTCTCCTTTGTACCTCATCTTTAGGTTCCGCTCTTCTCTGCTGAAGCACTTTTGAAAAGCCAAGGTGTGTATGTATGTATATGCACATGTACACACACAACGCGTCTTTGTTTATACCCTGTCAGTGTATGTACTGCTGGTGCACCTACATACACATCACATCTCTGTTCACACACCCATGCTACAAGCCTCTGTTTACCTGCCCACATGATTTCTCTTTGTTTGCACCAGTACTGGTTTGCACACCCACATAATGCATCTCTGTTTACACGCCCACACAATGCTCCTCTGCTCACACGCCCGCACAATGCTCCTCTGCTCACACGCCCACACAATGCTCCTCTGCTCACACGCCCACACAATGTACCTCTGTTTGCACGCCCACACAATGCACCTCTGCTCACACGCCCGCACACTGCTCCTCTGCTCACACACCCACACAATGCACCTCTGCTCACACACCCACACAATGCACCTCTGTTCACACGCCTGCACAATGCTCCTCTGCTCACACACCCGCACAATGCTCCTCTGCTCACACGCCCACACAATGCTCCTCTGCTCACACACCCACACAATGCACCTCTGCTCACACACCCACACAATGCACCTCTGTTCACACGCCCGCACAATGCTCCTCTGCTCACACACCCGCACAATGCTCCTCTGCTCACACGCCCACACAATGCTCCTCTGCTCACACGCCCACACAATGCACCTCTGTTTGCAAGCCCACACAATGCACCTCTGGTCACACGCCCATACACTGCTCCTCTGCTCACACACCCACACAATGCTCCTCTGCTCACCCGCCCGCACAATGCACCTCTGTTCACACGCATGCACAATGCTCCTCTGTTCACACGCCCACACAATCCTCCTCTGCTCACACGCCCACACAATCCTCCTCTGCTCACACGTCCACACAATGCTCCTCTGCTCACACGCCCACACAATGCACCTCTGTTTGCACGCCCACACAATGCACCTCTGCTCACACGCCCACAAAATTCACCTCCTTCATGTACCAATGCCAGGCAGGTTTGCTGTGCTAACAGCCCCTTCTTCAGACCTTCACAACTGCTAACTGTTGACATGCCACACAGCTGTACTACTTTTTACGTATATTCTAGTATATTGCATATACTAGCTATTTATACTCTAGTATACTAAAGGGTTTCTAATATTTAAGTACTTGACATCATGTGACTGTGATTTATGTGCAATAATCAGTGGTTTGGTTGTACGTTTTGTGCAGTTGTATGTGTATGTGTGTGTGTGTGTGTGTGTGTGTGTGTGTGTGTGTGTGTGTGTGTGTGTGTGTGTGTGTGTGAATGCATGTATGTAAATGCCTTGATGATTGTATTTATGCTTATACATGCATGTACATATGCATATACATACACACACATGCACTCACGTGTGTGCGCGCGCACACACACACACACACACACACACACGCACACACACACACACACACACACACACACACACACTCATTCCCTCTACTCCGACTGTAGAGTGGTCCAGGGACCAGCTGGTCGATGCCTGGTTCACTGATCCTGTGGAGACCTGTGAGAAGGCTGGTATACCCATCCCAGACCTTGGTAGGTCACATATGTGTATGCATGTGTGTGCAAGACTATGTAGTCCTTCGTGTACATATGTATGTCTGTACTTATGTATTAGTTGTATCCTGTCCAGGTGTGCTGCAACAGAGATTCAGCACTGTATTTTTCATCTGCAGCACACCTGGACAGGATATAACTAATTTGTATCGTGGCAACCATTCTCTGTTGACTGTTGGTGCGTACCGCCTCATCTACCGTTGATCAGTTCCAGCCACTTACTCTACCAATTGACATCAATTATTATTAGGAGTGCGAGGAAATCCGTGACCTGTGCTACATCGCAAATGTCAGCACATTTTTTTCCTTTGATTCACCAATAATTCGCCCCCACACGGGGATACACATGCAGTCATGCCTGGGTTATCCGACACAGTTTGCAGCTAAAATACTTGTCAGACAACACAGGTTGCTGGATAAGTGAGGCAGATTTGTGTACACAGAGATAGTCAGTGTTGCTGAATTGATGGTTGGATAAAGCAGGTTTCTGGATAACTCAAGTTCGGATGACCCAGGCGGGACTGTATTAGTTGTATCCCTCCCAAGCAGGTTGGGCAGCTAATACAATCATGCTTTTCCTTAATCACTGTCAAAGTCCGCCCGAGGTGATTAAAGAATAGTGTCATTGTATGGCTGCACATCCCACTTGGGAGGGATACAACTAACTTGTGTCATGGGATGGTACTAATGATTTTGTCCCATACATTGGCCTCTGCATGATCTTGTGCAATGGTGAGAGGTCAAGGGAAATGAAGTTGTTTGTTTGTCAGGACTTGTTAACGACTTGATTGCAAGTGTGCTGTAGAGCTGACCCCTTGATTGCAAGTGTGCTGTATAGTTAATCACAAGTGGTTTGTAGTGCTTTTACAAACCACTTTTTCCCTTCGATCTCCCCATTCATCATGACACAAGTGTGTACATACATACACCAGACACTCTGTTACTGTATGTCACACACACACACACACACACACACACACACACACACACACACACACACACACACACACACACACACACACACACACACACACACACACACACACACACACACACACACACACACACACATACACACACACACACATTATCTGTGTCTTACTAACACACAGGTATGAACCCAGTAGAAGGTGGACTATCTCTGAATCCTGAACCACTTGGGGTTCTGTCCTCTCGAGAGGACCAGGAGTGCACTGTGTGTTTCTGTACATTCTCTGATCGAATACAACTGATCTGTCAACACATGTGTTGTAGGGAATGCTGGGAAAGGTGTGTGCATGTGTGTGTCTGTAGTGTGTGTGTGTGTGTGTGTGTGTGTGTGTGTGTGTGTGTGTGTGTGTGTGTGTGTGTCTGTAGTGTGTGTGTGTGTGTGTGTGTGTGTGTGTGTCTGTAGTGTGTGTGTGTGTGTGTGTGTGTGTGTGTGTATGTGTGTGTGTGTGTGTGTGTATATATATATGTGTGTGTGTGTGTGTGTGTGTGTGTGTGTGTGTGAGTGTGTGTTTGTGTGTGCATATAATATTATACATACTGTACGTATGGGTAGTTCATAGTCTCTATATACATACGCACGTACATGTACATGTATGTGTATTACCACACGTCTGTTTGAATAGGGAGCATACTATTCTGTACAGACCACTATAGTCATACTGACAGGCCGTCTTCTGTGGATGATTTGTTTGATGTTTGCATTCCAACCCTCTACAGTGGTTGTATGTGTCCCATTGTGCAGGTATTTGACTGAGAAGGTTGAGAACAACGACATTCAAGACGTCTTCTGTCCCGGTTATGGCTGTTTCACCCGCGTTCCAGTTGTGAGTTACTGTGCATTCCCATTCTGCTTTCCATTTCAACTTGGACTCAATCTCTAACCTGTTCCTATTGCATCTACATACATAGGACATCATTGAGAAGGTGATACCGAGAGAAACAGCCAGAAAGTTCCTTCAGTATGACATCAGGGTGAGTTGAGGGGCAAGTGTGTTGCTTGTTGAGTTATATACATGTGTGTAGTACTCAGTCCCAACATGTCCTTAATAGGGAGGTTTTCACCTTGTGTGTTTCTGAAGTGTCCTCAATAGAAAGGTTCTACTGCATAGGACTCCTTATCCTGATCCCAAGGTGTCCTCAATAGAGAGGTTCTACTGCATAGGACTCCTTATCCTGGTCCCAAGGTGTCCTCAATAGAGAGGTTTTACTTTATAGGACATCATATCCTGGTCCCAAGGTGTCCTCAATAGAGAGGTTTTACTTTATAGGACATCATATCCTGATCCCAAGGTGTCCTCAATAGAAAGGTTTTACTGTATAGGACTCCTTATGCTGGTCCCCAAGT
>CAUJGJ010000242.1:5208358-5233358 GCA_963170055.1 Halisarca cf. caerulea | reverse complement strand
AGAGTTCTGTATTAAAGAGACTGTCCTTGTATAGAGTGCTGTACTAAAGAGACTGTCCTTGTACAGAGTGCTGTACTAAAGAGACTGTCCTTGTATAGAGTGCTGTACTAAAGAGACTGTCCTTGTATAGAGTGCTGTATTAAAGATACTGTCCTTGTATAGAGTGCTGTATAAAAGAGACTGTCCTTGTATAGAGTGCTGTATTAAAGAGACTGTCCTTGTATAGAGTGCTGTACTAAAGAGACTGTCCTTGTACAGAGTGCTGTATTAAAGAGACTGTCCTTGTACAGAGTGCTGTACTAAAGAGACTATCCTTGTACAGAGTGCTGTACTAAAGAGACTGTCCTTGTACAGAGTGCTGTACTAAAGAGACTGTCCTTGTACAGAGTGCTGTATTAGAAGAGACTGTCCTTGTATAGAGTGCTGTATTAGAAGAGACTGTCCTTGTATAGAGTGCTGTATTAGAAGAGACTGTCCTTGTATAGAGTGTACGTAGTTTTATACGATAGTTCATACATTCTAGAATCCATTATTATGCCAAATGCTGTACTTGACCAATGTGTGTTAATATTCAATATACGAAGCCGAAGTTTCACTTCAGTATTTGTGCATGTGTACAAATGGGCACTCTTCGTCAAAAATCGTCTGATCATTTTATTTAGTTGGTCAAAGATCGTGGTTAGTAAATCAATTCCTTGCATTGCCTGTAGCGTTAACCAGTTCCTACCTCAATCGCTTCACTACAGCCCCACACCGAGATCATCCATGGTTGCTGACATGGAGGAAGGTCACCTTGGCATGTTGGAGCACTTGCTGAGAATCATTTCTGAACGCGCTGAAGACGATGATGTTGGTCCTGGACGCGGGACTATACTGAGGAACTTTCTTGAAAGGAGACAAAGACTTCGTGAGCGATTACACTATGAGGATGACGGAGTTGGCGGTGACCTCTCCTCCAATTCCACTGACACTGAACCAGAAGAAGAGGACGATGGTATCGTGTTTCCATCCATGACAGCAACCAGAGTCCCTTCGTTGTTTAGCAGACGAAGTAACAACAATGGTGGTGAATCTCCTGCTCGCAATACACCAACAGAAGAGGAGGTTGGGGGTAGACGTCGGGGGTACACCTTGCCCCACCCTGCAGAAATTTCAAGACCATCGTTTCAAAGGAGACCACGAACTCCACCCCCAGAAGAACCGTCGCTGTATCATCCACCACGGCAACCAACACTCGTCCGCAGACCTCCATTTCAGAGGAGGTGTAACAATAGGGTGCCGAGAGCTGACACACCAGAGTGTGACGAGTCCATGTTCCAAACTGTCACGAGTACATCGAACGACAGCAACAGGTTCACAAATGACCTCTCAAATAGCCCAGTTAGATATCCCTACCTGCCTCCCCTGCCCCCAATCTTGAGGCCGCTAGACTCTCCACTCCAACAACCACACACACACACATCTCCAAACAGACTCTCTGTCCCCCCATCACGAGTTGGTCCGGTGAGTTCATCCGAATCAAACAGTTCTCCTTTGTTTGGCGGAAGTGATTACGATGAAGACGAAGCAATGATGACAGCTATGAGAGAGTCATTGAGGGAAGTTGAAATAGAGGGACAAATGGAGGAAGGTTTGGACTGTGTACTAGTCACAAACAGCATGTGTTCACCCATGTGTTCCACACCACACAGCACATGAGCGGATGATTACAATGTACACACGCGTATACTGGTATTCACATGCACACACACATGTATGCATGCACACACGTATATACACCCACACCCACACCCACACACACACACACCTACACACACACACACGCACACACACGTACACCCACCCACCCACCCACTCACACACACACACACACACACACACACATGTACACCCACCCACCCATCCACACACACACACACACACACACACACACACACACACACACACACACACACACACACACACACTCTGTCCTCAACCTATTCTTGAACTTTCTGTCTCAGATGCTGAGTATGAACGTCAGCTCCAGTTGGCCCTAGCTCTGTCTGTGCATGACACAGGGGAGAACAATTAACACTTCGAACCGCCCTCCCCACCAGCACCTTCACTGGATACACTGACGCATGAGGAAATATTTTCTCAATAAATCGAACAATTTAATTTTCGATATTTGAGTGTTTTCACAAATAAAGTCGAATAAAGGGCAGAAATTTTTAACATACTTTATCATGCATGAGTGTACATATTATTAGAATGATAATTATATCATGTATTAAAGTTTAATTTGCTGTATAATGTGTGTACCCCTGAAATCAGGATACCTAGCTCAATATTAATATATTAGGACAGCCTATGTGCATGCATGTGTGGTCCTATCTATCCATTTTTTTGAGGTTTCACTGTATGAATGATCATGAGTCAATTGGCTCTAGTCAGACGATCGCGACCTCCCATATATATGCATGCAATATAATATAATTATGTACATATAATATACACAATATATATCCAACCCTTTTTTCAAGCCCCATGCATGTATAATATAATTATATTGTGTGTGTGCATGCTGGCCATGCATGCATACATGTATGGATTATAAAGAATTTCAAATGCACTGTATTATTATATAATATATATACCTATAATATTATGGTATATTATGTATATGTACATACAATGTGACAGTCATATTATATATACGTATAATATATAATTTATACTGGGTGTGAACTAATTTTTAAATTCAGAACCTCACGAGATTGTGTTGTTGAATTGTGTGATGATATAAATGACTGATGTGTTGTGCTGCAGTGTGTAGCACTGTCACCCTTTTGTCTGAGCGTAATTATGGACAAATCCAACACAGATCTAGACTAGGTGGTCACTGACTCATTGGTACAGTATATACATGGGTGCCTTCGTTGACCACCTTGCTTAACCTTCTTATATAATTATGAATTTATAGGTAACATACGCGCTATGAACATGCCTTCAATTTGAGTGTGTAAATTTAAATTTGCAGACATGGAGATTAAGCAGGATTGGGGAATAGAACTATGAACAGTTGCTGATGTTTGTATATATGCAGGGAGTGCTGTGCAAATTTCTACATCCCACAGCACATATGTACTGTATAATGTGCTGCGCATGCGGGATGTAGGAATTTGCACAGTGTGCACTCAGTCCAACTGAAATCTGTCTAGCCCTATATCCGTCTAGCCTCATGCATGTGTAGCCCTATGCTCGTCTAGCCCTATGCCTGTCTTGCCCTTTGCCCACCTAGCCCCGTACTGATTTTGCAACTTATAACCTTGTTCCAAGTGTTTTTGGAGAATCCTTTTTTGATAATGGCTTTTTGCACGATCCTGTGTCAATCCTACATCCTTTTACCATTTTTAAAAGGTTCTTATACACCCTTATACAATATGACAAGTGGGACATTAGGCCAACGTGTAACATTCAGTCATAGAGTGTATAAACTTGAGGTTATGATACTAAGTAACTTGTAGCGGAGAGCAGCACTTGAACAACAACAGCAAAAGTAGTAGCAAAGAACAGTTGACTCTATACATACACTCAACTCCTACACATCTACAGTTCAACTCTATAGACTTCACAACCACGTGGCCACGTGGACATACAGACAATGCATACTTCGTCCCACAAAAGTCATTTACTAAAACCTAACAAAAGATAACTAGAAGCCTAATTATCTTGAAAAACACAACAGCAGTTTAGGGTTCACAATACACATAAGTTCTACATCAAATTAATCTACAAACAGATAGTAAAGAAGAAGAAATACATGCACTTTTTAATACAAAACATACTCAAAACATGGGACAAGACAACAACTCACCCGCTGAGAATGTACATAATATGATGAGTGGAACATTAGGTCAATGCATGGATAGGGAAAGAGTAGAAATACATGCACCTTTCCACACAAACACCTATTACACAAAACATGCGACAAGACAACAACTCACCAGCTGAGAAAGTACAAAATACAATGAGTGGAACATTACGCCAATGGATAATAAAGGAGAAGAAATACATATGCACATTTCAACACAAATACGCGTAACTGAAAACATGGGACTAGACAACGACTCACCTGCTGAGAATGTACATATTATGACGAGTGGAACATTAGGTCAATGGATGAAAGAGAATAAATACATGCACTTATCAACACAAACACATATATTACTCAAAACATGGGACAAGACAACAACTCACCCTCTGAGAATGTACAAAATGCAATGAGTGGACATTACGTTAATGGATAAAAGGAGTAGAAATACATGCACTTTTCAACACAAACACGTACTCAAAACATGGAACAATGCAACAACTCACCAACTGAGAAAGTACAAAATACAACGAGTGGAACAAAAGGTCAATGGATAAGAAAGGAGAAGAAATACATATGCACATTTCGACACATGCAACTACATACTAAAACTTGCATGGGACAAGACAACAACTCACCAGCTGAGAATGTACAAAATACGAGTGGAACATTAGGTCAATGGATAAGAAAGGAGATGCACTTTTCAACACAAACACATACAACATAAAACAAGATAACAACTCACATTCTGAGAATGTACATAATATGACGAGTGGAACATTAGGCCAATGGATAGGAAAAGAGAAGAAATACATGCACTTTTCAACACAAACACATACTCAAAACATGGAGCAAGACAACAACTCACTCGCTAAGAAAGTACATCAGTAATACGACAAATGGAACATAAACCCTACTACCCTTTTCTGGGGCAAAACTTCGGGAATTTTTACAGAATGATGTGTCAACCCCAGCCGGGCCACACGTTCACAGGTGTGTTATGTCCAAATCCAGCCATAAGTGTAACATTATGCAGTTTCACTCAATGAATTTCATTATAGTGCCAACCGCATGGGTTTGTCATGCGCAGATAGCTAGATTTTTGTGATGACATTACGTGCAAACTGGACGTATACGCGAGAATACGAGAAAGATCTCCGGACTCTTTCATTGATCATGTGACAATATGTTACTGTAGTCTGAAGAAGAGAGATGCTCAAGTGGAAATTTTCTTTCAAAATCGCAGTAGTAAAAATTTCAACTCAGAGCAACGGCAATAGTGCCATCGGGTTCCCAATAGTCTCCAAAATTCCTGGAGCTTTGTACCTTCTACCATTTGAGTTATGTCCCGTGTTTTGTGGTTGGAGACCCTCCAAAAACAACGGAAACTCCTGGACATAACAGCCATGCTTTTTAATTGAGCTACTGGGCTCCATGCAGGAATCTTCCAGGGTACTTATGTATCTAAGGAGTCACTTGAACCTAATGGAGTGTTCAGAAGCTGAGATTTTTACCACTGTGATTTTGCTTCTTCCGGTCTTTTTAACAGTATTTGAAGAAATTATGTGTAGTGGGACGTTCGACTTGTAGATTGTATTAAAGAGAACACCAACATCACTTCTATATGTTTGTAATGTGAACTAGTAGGTTCATGCCAATATTACCCATTGCAGAAAGCAAAAAATGGGAGTTAATTTTAGTGCCTACGAAGCGTCGGCCATTAACACACCTGCGTTCTTGATATCAAATCACAGCTCCAAGCATGTAAAATACAAATATGAAGGAAAACCCTGTCATTAATGCTCATGATTAGCACAAATGGGCCTTGAACTAGAAGCTCTGAAAGTGTGCCGAAAATAGACGTAATTGTCCAACGTATATTATCGCATAACTGAGAATAAACATGATAATGATATACCACACACACAAAGATAGGACAAGATACATGTTGATATTATTTTATAAGAGCATGACAAATCAAAGTGTCTGTTATGTGAGGCCATTGAAAAAACATAGACTATTAGAGTTAGCCCATCGCCTGGACTTCTGCCTGCATGTGGGAACTAGAAGTGCTCATAGAGCACATGCACACCCCGTGCAGCCCTGCATGTGAACTCAGTAATGCTAGTAGTATATGGGACTTCAGAATCAACAGTTATACATACTGTATATTTGCTATACAGAGGCGATGCAATCATGCATGCATGCATTTGAAAGAATACATAGCTGTGAGAATGAATATTGATATATAATATGCATAACAAGTTCTTGAAGGTGCATGTCATTGGTATATCATATATTAACAGCCTGGCAATCTGACATGTCCTTTCGCCTCTTCTTCCTCCTCTCAGGTGCCTCTGACTGCTGTAGTTTAGTCTTTTTAGCCATGCATGTTAATCTGAGATCAGGTATCAGGTATCAGGTATTCTTATTTAACCTGCATGGGGAACCTTTAGCCAGAGGCTACTATAAGTGGCACCCAGAAAAGAAAAAAAAGGGTACAAAGGGACAAAGGCAAAACACAAAAGAAACACAGAGGAAGTACAAAAATTTCACAAAAATTGAGATGCAGCAAAAAAAATAAAATAAAATGAGAGATCAGAATTACAAAACAATAAAAATATTCAATCAGTTTTGGGGGATATAATATTAACCATTGTCAATGAAATAACTATAAAGGTGATTGGTGTGTGAAAACACATGCATGCATGTTGTGTACAGAAATACTGGGCTAATCGTTCAAAAAGTGATTTACGCATAGTCTTGTGAATACCCGAAAGTCCGCACAGCATCGTATGTTGTTTGGAAGAGACCGCCATATGGATGCGCCGACAAAACTAAATGCCTTCTGGCCAAGGGAAGTACGCAAACGTGGAAGATTTGGATTGTGTTGGTTCAGAGATCGATTGATGAAGAAGGTGAGAAGTTAAGAAATTCTGGAAGTTTTTTGCAAATGGCTTAGTAGTACTGGACAAGTCAATGTTAAAATCTCCACACGCAATTAGATTTTTTCTAGAAAGTAGCATGGATTCAATATTCTCACAGATATTCTGGACGGATTGAGAACTAGCACTAGGAGGTCGATAGAAGCAGCCTAGAGCAAAGGATGAGTGGGGAGAAGTTACAGAAACCCACAGAAACTCACCATAATCTATGAGATAATCTATTGAATCAGATTCAGAACCGTTTGCATGTGGGTAATACTAAAAGCCTACTGACTGTACGTCCCAAATATCATTGTAATAACTAGGGGTGCAACCCTTATATCAAATGAAGAGGTTGTATCAAGTGAATTAATTAATCTATAAATTGAGTGAAATGTCTACATCAAGAATAAGCTTGTAGTAAGCTAGATATTAGTCACACAGGTGCAACTCTTCTGTAAAGTGTATAGTAGTTACATGAAGTGTATGCAGTTCTTGCATTCAAAATTGCTTCAAAGCTGCTTTTAAGTACCACATGTACACTCACACACACACACACACACACACACGTGTACACACACACACACACACACACAAACACACACACACACACACACACATGCACACAACACATACGTATACACACACACACACACACACACACACACATGCACACAACACATACGTATACACACACACACACACACACACACACACACACGCGCACACACACACACGCACACACACACACACACAAAACTCAAACACACATGCACACATATACACACACACACACAAAAACACACACACCGCACGAACAAATGTACACATACACACTTACACACCACACACATGCGTGCGTGCACAGACACACACATACACACACCTCTCACACCTCTCTCTCCCTCCCTCCTTCCCCCTTCCTTTTCTCCCTCCCTCTTTTCCTCTCCCCCCCACACACGTACACACACACACCTCTCTTTTTTTTTTTTTTTTTTTTTTTTTTTTTTTTTTTTTTTTTTTTCCTGCACAATAATCATTATTCAATCCCATGTACAAAAATTATCACCACTACACAGAGGCAGCAACAGACAAAAAAAAACATCAATGATAATTGTGAGGGCTAACATGATACTGGGCACTGCCTGAGAAACTCTACAAAAGTTCTGCACAGTTAAAGACCAGAGTCAGCACATAACAATAACAAGAAAAAGGAACTACATAATATACGTTACTACTAGATGTTATATACTTAATTACTATTAGATTGACTGTTCTATAAGATGTAATGTTACTCGCGCCAATTTCTCTTGCACCAGATAGTGTACGACTCACAAAGAGTCTTCTTGATGAGATCCTTCTCAAGCTGGGTTCTTAGGTGCAGAGGTGGCTTGGTAGGTATGAGTTGGTAGATGTTCTTGAGGCCTTCATAGGATAAGAATCCCCTCGAACCAACCTCAATAGTAACGAGGCTGGCTTGATGTGACCTGGAACATGCATCCAGAAGCTGGGAATACCGCTCCGACTTTCTCTGAGCTGCATCATCCATGCCGGTCTCAAAAGGGATGGTCAACTCAATAAGGGTGATGGATGATGCAGACCATATGACGATGTCAGGTCGCTGGTCAGTCTGCACGATATGTTGGGGGAAGGCATAGGATTCACCGGGGAGATCAGCAGTGATGGAAGTGCCAGGGGGCAGGTGGGTGCGTAGAAAGTTAGCAAGACTTCCTAGCACTTGGTTGTGGCGCTCATCATACCTCCTCTTCCTGAGGGCTGTGCTGCAATGATTGAGCACATGGTGGAGGGTTTGTCGCTCAGGGCAGATTTGGCATTGTGGGCTGGGCTGCTTCCGCCAGAGGTGAAGATTAGCATTGTGGGGGAGAGTGTCAGTGACTGCATTCACAGCAAACCTTGTGAGGTGATCCGGCAGTGTACTGACAACTTCCGACCACAAGCGGGCCTCCCTGGTGTCCTGAAACTGGGTTGTTACCCGACCTTGCACTTTCAGAGAACCACAGTGCTGCAGGCGATCTTTTGTATCCTGAGCAGTGACATGAGCCTTCACTTTCTGGGAGAGTGTCTTCTTAGTCACACCAGGGTCGTCTTTCCAGACAGAGATGGTTTCCTGGAAGGGTCTGAACTTCTGCCTTTTGGTAGCCTGCTCGCATTTTGTCTTTTCTTCTGCAAGAAGACGAACGGTTGGATCCCTGGAACACATCCACAAAGCTGACAAGGCACATTTCTGCTTCTTGTACAGCCGGGATGGAGTTGGTATGTTGAACCCACCGCAGTTCTTGGGCAGGTACAGAATGTCAGGTGAGGCTGTTCTGGCCAGACCTATCCACCTCTTGAGAGTCCTGGTAACTAAGCAGTCAAGCGCGGACTCAATCCACGAGATGGAGAGGCTGGAGATGGACAGGTCCCATGCCAAGCGGGGACAGATGGCCTCCTTGTAGAGCTTCAGCTTCTGGTGGACACTGAGCAGCGTCTGATCCACCTTGTCGAGGAGTGTGGATAGCTTTTGCTCCAGGGCTGTACGGACTGCTGAATTATTCCTATACCAGTAGACAGGTGCTCCAAGGAACTTAAAGGCTCCTTCTTCGATAAAAGGAATAATCTGATCTGCTAACTCGAGTTTGGGGTCATAAGGCTCAGCAGTTGAGGCATGGATGGCAAGGCTCCGACACTTGGGTACCTTTGGCTTCATGCCCGACCACTCCAACCACCTCTCAGTGTGATGTAGAAGGTCTTGGCAGGATGATGGTCCATCTGATACTAAGCAGGTGTCGTCAGCGTACTGCAGAAGATTGGTTGACACCTGCTTATCAGAAAGCTTGTACCCATGTGAGTGACGGAATTGAAGAAGGCTGTCTACCAAGGTGTTGATGACTGTGTTGAAAATGACAACTGATAGAGGGTCGCCTTGAAAGACACCTATCTGGAGTGGAAATGGGCTGGTCGTCCAACTCTTGGTGCGAATTATTCCAGTGAGGTCTTGGTACAGGTTGGATACAACGGAGATGAAACTTTGAGGGGCATGATAGTGACGGAGGGAGAACCTGATCAGGTCATGGTGAACGCTACCATAGGCATTAGCTAGATCTAGCCAACAAATGGAGATAGATTTGCGTTTATGACGTGCTTCTTCAATAAGAGAGAAGAGGCGAAGGTGGTGTTCTGTGCAACCAGGTATCCCATCCACAAAGGCTTTTTGGGTGGTTGTGTCAAGGAAACTATTACTGATCATGTAGGAAAGTAAGCGGTTCTTGAGAATGGAGGTGTAGATCTTTCCTATACATGAAGTCAGAGCAATAGGCCGGAAGTTGTTAGGCGAGCTAGTATCTTCTTTTGCTGCTGGTTTACCAAGTAGCAGAATCACACCAGTCTTCCACTGGATGGGGATGGTAGCAGTCCTCCAGCAGATGTTGAACAGGTGTAACAGTGAGGGCAGTAGAGAGGGACATTTCTTCAAAAATGTGGTAGGAAGCATGATCGAGTGGGCTTGGGGAGGAGGCGGATTTAGACTTTTGGATGACAGATTGGACTTCATCAGGAGTGATATCCCCTTCATCAAATGGAGCGGTCGGTTGTTGAGCATCTGGCATCCATGTGGGCTGGTAGTATGTTTTGGGCACTGAGCTGTAGGTACTGCTAAAGTATGCCTCCGCATCAGAGCGGGAGAATGCTGGTTGAATCTTTGTATGCCCATTATCATCCAGGAGGTTTCTAGCATATTTAGAGAAGTTGTGGTGGCAAGCCCTTCTCTGCTGTCGCTGATTTTTACGATTGGAAGCCAATTTCTCTTCCTTCAGGAGTTTGCTGTACTTTTTAACAAGATGGTGAAAGGCTCTAGCCAGTACAGCTACTTCGTCTGGTGTGCCGTCACGTCTTAATGCCCGTAACTGCTTTTTGACTACTCGCTTCTCTTCCCTAACAGCTTTGAGAGCTCGTTGGTGTGGGCGGTGCTGTCGTTGCTGTTCTGACAGAGAATTAGAGTTGTCCTTGATACCAAACTCTTTGGATAGGTAAGAGTATATCCCAGTAGTAAGGATGGTATGGATGTCCTCTACTGATGCACTCATGCAAGCAGGTGGTACAACATGCTGAGCTAGATATCCATCCAGTGCAGCCCAATCCGCTGGTGTTTTGGGAAGGCCAGGACTTGATAGGATGTTTATGTCAACAGATGGTGAGGTCATATCCTGACCTTGGTGGCCACTTTTGATTGGTGTTGCAGGAGGTGAAGAGGAAATTGTTTGGTTTGAGTTGGTTTGAAGGGAAGCAGAAGTGGGGGCAGGTGTACAGGTGGTCGATGATGGCTCTTGTGGTAATCGTTTACAAGAGGCACTGTTCTTGAGATGGGTGTCAAGACGCACAAACAGTTTTCCACATTTTGGACAAGGTACTTTCCTGGCCTTAGTTCTTTTCTGGATAGTCTTTTGAGATAGAAATCGTTCATAATCCTGACCATTCCTCTCTTTGCAGTGCTTGAGGTGTATACCAACTTTAGAAAAGGTATTATGGCAAAAGGGACACTGGGATGGCTTTGATGGGCTGGTATTTGGTGTAGCAGTGTCCATTTGTGAAGTCAAAAAAAGATAAACTAAGAGCTTCACAGAAAGCTGCAAAGGAATGGCTGTCAAACTTGGGAAAACTATTACTAGACTATAAATCAAAGTAACAATCTAGTAAAAACAAACCAGTAGCTTGTCTAGACACCTAAGAAGACTGGCCAAACCTAACTCAACTTCTAAAAGGCAGCCATTTTTGATGACTACCTCTCTCTCTCTCTCTCTCTCTCTCTCTTTCTCTCTCACACACACACACACACACACACACACACACACACAAACACACACATACACACGCATGCACACCATACACACACGCACGCACACACAAACACATGCACATGTACACACGCACACACAAACATGCACACACGCGCATGCACACCATACACACACGCACGCACGTGCAAACACATGCACACGTACGCACACGCACACACACACATGCGCACGCGTGCGCACGTACACACACACACACACACACACACACACACACACACACACACACAAACACACACACAAACACACGTACACACTCCTGTCACACCTCTCTCCATACCTCCTTCACTCCCTCCCTCCCCCTTCCCCCACACATATACGTACATACATCCACACATACACACACACCTCTCACACCTCTATCTCTCTCCTTCCCCCTTCCTTTCTTCCTCCCTCCCTCCCTTCCCCTCCCCCACACACACGTACATACATACACACTCACACACACCTCTCTCTCCCTCAATCCCCCTTCCCTCTCGCCCTCCCTTCCTCTCACATCATACCACACCACACACACACACACACACACACACACACACACACACACACACACACACACACACACACACACATACACACACACACACACACATACACACACACACACTGGCATACACACCGCACACACATGACATACACACATATGTACACACACATGCACACACATACGCATACCACACACACACACACACACACACACACACACACACACACACACACACACACACACACAGCCACACACACACACACACACACACACACACACACACACACACACAGCCACATACCACAACACATCCCGCTGCAATTTGCTATATAAGGATAGAATTAGAGTATTGTGCCACACATACTTGTTGCATTGGTGTTATAGCCTAACTTTCATTGACTGTGTGTGCTTTCAGTTGTGTTCATGAGTCGATTATTTTGTAGAGTTCAAGTTTTGCCACACATGCATAAGTGTCAGCATAGTGTATCGTGTATTCTCCGAAAAATTCTGTATACTGCACACATTGTAGAAAATGGCCGATCTCTCTGAGGCAGGTTATAGCCGCTCACGTTTCGCGAAGAGACCACTTTCTGCTATATAGTTAATAACACTCTCCGATTGTCGTATCGATAATCTACGGTGGCCATAAAGTGATCGCTTTTTTTTCCTAGGAGGAGTTACCGGACAAAGGATTGTAAAGGAAAAGCCGTATAGTTGTCCGCTTTCGTTCGTAAACTGAATATGGCGCCTGGTAACCAAGTATGGGCAAATTTCTAAAATCCTTCATTTCGCAAGCAAACCGAAAGAAACCCCTTCAAGGTCACCCACCAAATAGCGCTAGGAACGTTGGTAAAAGTCCGCTACAAATTCTTCGCATGGTTCGTTAGATTAGTGCAAACAAAAAATCGGTCTACCTCCATTATAATAAGAAAGATACCTTACCTCCCTTCTTTGATAGCTTCCATGGTTTCTGTGACTTTCAGAGAAGGATGTCTGGTCCTTTTGGATGTTAATTGCAGCTACTCCTTTGCGCTAGCTTACGTATATGGCGAAGCGTGGGTAACAAAATGGCGAACCTTGCCTACAGGTGCAAATCTGACCTATATTAGGCGTCGCAATGGGGTAAATCAAGATCAACGGATTTCGCCGAAATTTGGCTCACTGATAACACGTACCAGAAAGTTTCTACCAGTACACAATTCATCAAATTCGGCCATCTGTACGAAATGTTATGGCTGAAAAACGAAGTTTTCGTCGCTGTCGCCGTACAAATCGACCTAGTGCAGACGGCTTGGAATAGCAGTAGCTGCACAGCCATGGCCACGTCTTTTGCTTCTTACTAGCTAGTGCTCAAGGTGAAAAAAGTTTAAAAATATAACTCCCAGACGTTGCGGGGAGGCGAGAAACGTGAGAGGTTAACCGTTGAACGCAACAATTTTCAATGGTACTCTCTGTTAAAGGATCTACACGAGGTCTTCATAACATCATTAGGTAGCTTAGATCCCTAGGTCTGTACCATACAGAAACTAAAAAGTAAGCTTTTCATACACCACGAAAGCCAAGCACAATTTATCTAGGAGAAGTACGCAATGATAAAATCCGCCAAAGAAAGCTGTTCTTTCTACATCGGAACAAGTATTTCAAGTAGTGTGGCATGAATTGGTAGTTATTTCCACACATAACATTCAAAATAAGCGGAAAGTTTTGAAAACTGAACCCAAGTCGTCTCTTCTCAGCACGGCAGCCATCTTACCCATTCCAGGCGAAAAAAATGGACTCCTGGAGATTCGAACTGATTCAGGCATTGCCCAATAATAATGTAAGTGAATAATACTATAAATTACACTAACACTATTTATATTGTCGCCAACCTAACGGAAAGTATTATTGTCGGTTACAGTAGTTAATGAATTGAGTGATTGAAATCATGCTGTGGCATAAAGTACTGTAGTACTGTAACAGGTAATTTGGCCTGGCACTCAGTGATCAGATCCTGTGCCTATGATAACTTTTAGTAGTGCTATAGGGTAGGGCATTAATCATGCATTTTTATATAGCCCATAGCACAGTCTATTGCCAGATCAAACTTGCATGACTGTTCTTCTCCATCGTATTCTATTTCGTACTCTTGTGTTCCTTCATCATAAGCAATTACTTGTCCTCTATACCATTTCTCTTCATTTGCCTCCTTACTCAAAAATTTATGTTCAATAATCTCCCCCACCATACCTCCTGTGATAACATAATCAAATTTCTCCTCGGCACTCATTGCTTGAGGATTTGATAGGGGATATCTGTCCATCATTGATTGAAAAGATGAGAGTAGTTGTGTCAATACAATCTTTTTTCCTTCTTTAGTGAAATAAAACTTGATGGGCTCTCCTATCAGAATTTGTCTAAGCTTTAGCTGAGTCTTGAGCAGTTCCAGTGTCATTTTATCCTTCTTGTTCTTCTTTAACTGCATGTTTCCATTTATTCTTCTCACAAGGGTTTCCAGAGGTTTCAAATTTACAAGAACCATAACATTAGACAATAATATTCCCCTTTCATTCTTTCATATCTCTCATTTTTCATTTCGTGTTTTTCCAAAGCCTTTTGTAGAGCAAATTGTCTTTCCACTGCTATGGCATTTGCATACTCCTTATCAGACTTTTTCACTATTGATTTACGTTCTATTGCCATTTTCACATACTCTTTTTGTTTCTGTTCTGGCACAGTAGAAAACCATTGCATTGTTTTATTTTTCTTTACCTCTATGAGGTTTCTTTTGGTCAGTTGGCTGACACTTGGCATTGCTGTCTGCAGCCAATCATTTAAACCCAGAATGGATTCACATATATCATTTGATGGTTTAATTTTCCGGAGTACATCAGCAACGTGTTTGGGAGGATGCCAGTATCGTCCTGATGGTAAGTAGTCTCTTGCATAATCTTTAAGCTTCTTTCTCATCGAAATGGCACCTTTGGAGAGTTTTTTGAGTACTAGTGTGTCACATAGTGGATCTGCAGTAAACAGTGTCTCATATATATGCCTATTGTTTACTTTTTCCCTATGGTTGAATGTACTATTGCTACTGTACAATCTGGTCTCTGTTGTATATGCCTTTACCTTGCTATCAAATGCTATTTCTGGCTCTTCTGATAAGTGTTCAAGAAAACAGTCAAGTTCAAAGTAATGTATGGTCATATCCAGTGCGCTTTTGTTCAGTTCTGTACACTTTGCAAGTGTTACTAAGTCAGCATAAATGTGATAGAACATCAAGCCATCTGCCTTTGTGTTTGCTCTAATGTTTTGATCTTTAAGCTTTGTAAGCACATCTCTTTCTAATTTATTCTTTCCAAAAACCATCAAATATTCCTGTGCGGCTTTACTCAAGAAGAATGCTTTTGCGGCATTACAAGCAGATACGAAATACCGACTTCCCACTTGTCTATCTAATTTCACTTTGATGCATTTTTCATAGTAATAGTTGCCATCATCCTCAGCTTCCATTTGAATACTGAGATAGTCTTGAAAAGATGTACAGCCAATTCCATACTCCGGAACCCCTTTAGTACCAAATATTTTACAGAATTCATGCACAAAGGTATCAGTTTCGAAGTACCTCTTTTGACCTGTTTCTAGCTGCTCTGTCTCACTCCCTTCCAAAAATGCTTTCCGGAGATTGACCCCTAAATGCATAGCACAAAAATTTGTAATCAGTTCTTTACCTGCCGTTAGTGAAGTATCCCCAAATTTCTTCTGATCTTGTTCTCTTAATTTGGCTGCCATTTCATTGAATTTTTTCTGTGTTGCAGCACTGTCTGATGTTGTAGATGCAACAACTGACCAATTTATTGAATCCGCATTAGGAAGGCAAAGAGCCCTTGCTATCTCACGGAGATTCTCCAGCTCTCTAGATATATCTTTTGCAATGTTCTCTGCAGAGCCACTTGGTAGCTCGTTAACTGATATTACTAGTCCATTCACTGCAGTAGCTCCAATTTTGCGTTGCTGCAAAGTTGTTCCATCTGTATTGATGTGAAATTCAGATTCCTTTTCTGTCAACATGATAGCTGTCTGTACGCTGTTAACTGTTGCTAGTTCTTCCCTTCTCATGTACAGTGCAGCCGAATGTTTTGGGAGTTGAAATTTGCTAACGTCTATACCTGGTAGTAAATGGTGGAGTACTTCTTTGATGATCATTGCAATTTTACCGGGTGGTATGTTAGCAGCCAGCAAGACATAGTAGAGTTTGCGTATTGCAAATGAATATGTTCTCCCTTGCTTTGTTTGATAGCAAAAGTTTATCCCAGATTTCGCCTCCTCTTTTGTAACTTCCACAGTACATCCTAAAACATCATCAGTCTTTTTCATTGCTGTAATTTCATCTGAAATGTCGTCAAATACATCAAGCGTATCATCTTTACTCATATCTTCCAGTTCACTATCCTTCTTTAATATCTCCTCATATAGATCATGATTTATGTCTTGAATTTGTTCAATTTCTCTTCTGTGTGATTTTTCCATTGCCACCATTTTGGCTTGAAGTTTTCTGAGGGCTCTTTGTAACATGTCTGCCTTGTTTTCTTCTGATGTATTTTGTGGTGTAGTAATGTTGTCTGCATGTGCAAGATCTTGACCCTCATCAGTAGCTACTTCTTCAAAATCTCTCACATTATCCTTGACATTGCTCTGATATGGCAGCGATAGGGTATCTTCCAATGTACAACACTTTCTAATCTGTTGCTGGATATACCGATAAGCATTATAGTGGATCAGCCCTTTCTGACGAAGGTATGGGTCAATTGCATTATAAAATTTCCCAATGGCAGTGATGCCAGCATCACGTGAGTGCTGCCAATGCATAAGGAAATTATGCAGCTCCTTGTAGAACTTTAATGTTGGCTTCTTCACAAATGCTAAAACTGGTAGATCATTCTGTGCCCGATCAAATGACCTTTTAAGTTCAGAAAGGTCAAATCCTTCCTCCACAACTGCTTGTGGTATTTCAGGCTCACCCTTTGATCCTATAGTATATAACATATGCTTATACATATGTATTAAAGATACATTCATCTGTCTTGTGACAGTGCATAATAATCTATATAATGCAGTAGAACCTCGTTAGTAAGAACACTGTTGATGAGTAATACCTGGTTAGGAAGTACAAGGATATGATACCCCAGCTTATAACCCATAATACTAAATCTATATGGTTAGCAAGTACTACTGATAGTGAGTAGCAATTTGGAGGGTCCCCGGTGTACTCACTAACAAGGTTTGACTGTAGATACATATAGCCTAGGGGCTCACCAGTTGCTTTCATCTTCCATATTTTCTGCATATACTTGCATGCCTCATCTCCGTCTAGTTTCTTCTTTTCATTTTGCATAGGTGCGGCAATGCGTTCTGCTGCTTGTAGGAAGCGATAGGACCTTGTTGGAATACTAACTCCAGGGAATTTTTGCTGGAATTTCAGCACAAGAATATCCCCGACATACGAATGGTTTTGAACAGCCTCTAACTTAGCCTGATCCAGAAGAGTGATGATTTCTCCATATGTAGGGGCACCTAGATACATCCACAGTACAATCATATGAAAAATGTGAGCCACAATGCTCTTTATATTGATTTGCAGGACTTTGCATGAATCAAACAGAAATTGTGCAGATTATTATGACATTGTGCACATTCAATATGTATGTACTATTATTAATATAATTATTGTTATAATAATAGCTCTTCTTCGTATAATTATAATATTGGAAACTTCCTATATAATAGTCAATAATGTTATATTCATACCTTTCTTGTTTGCTGTTGTACTCCTTAGTACTGGCCCTGGATTACGCTCAATGCATCCAATGACCAGCAAAATCAATATCACTGCTAGCAGAGTATTGGTAGCTGGTGTAAGAGATGAATATCTCTTCTGACTGCTTCGGAAGTGGATTGGAAGATGCATCCAACACCCAATGACTGCTCTCCATAATGATATATCAATCATCTTTGTATACACACGTATTGAAAAACACGAACCGACTACTAGTAAGAACTCGATCAAAAACTCTCCCAAGATAATTCAAATCCGCCGCCAAATATCACGTGATCAGCTTTAGACGCGATATATTTAAGGCGAGGACAAGTGCTAAAAATTGCATGCTATACCGTTTTCGTGAAAGAAAGTCACGGTACACTTTGTTATTGTTCTTCAGTGTGGCAGAGCATTCCACTTTCAGAGGTTATTCAGGAGAAAAGAAGGTAATCATGTATGGTTGGCGATAAGTACGCTAAATTACACAACAAATGTGCTTGGCTTTCGTGGTGTATGAAAAGCTTACTTTTTAGTTTCTGTATGGTACACACCTAGGGATCTAAGCTACCTAATGATGTTATGAAGACCTCGTCCAGATCCTTCAACGGAGAGTACCATCGAAAATTGTTGCGTTCAACGGTTAACCTCTCACCTTTCTCGCCTCCCCGCAACGTCTGGGAGTTATATTTCTAAACTTTTTTCACCTTGAGCACTAGCTAGTAAGAAGCAAAATACGTGGCCATGGCTGTGCAGCTACTGCTATTCCAAGCCGTCTGCACTAGGTCGATTTGTACAGCGACAGTGACGAAAACTTCGTTTTTCAGCCATAACATTTCGTAGAGATGGCCGAATTTGATGAATTGTATATTGATAGAAACTTTCTGGTATGTGTTATCAGTGAGCCAAATTTCAGTGAAATCCGTTGATCTCGATTAACCCCATTGCGACCCCTACGGCTATATGTTTCACTTTGAAAGAACGAATTTTATTCGAACGATATAACAAGACATTTCACATAATATTTGGCTGGTAAGTGAACACATCGTATCGTTGCTAGCAATCGCAATCAGGGCAAATAGGACCCAACCGATTGCTTTACCCCTGCTGCGCATGCATGCTCTTCAGAAGATCATTGCATGTTTTAAAGGCAATAATTCATCAAACAAAGACAACGCTGAGGAAGAGGAAGCATTCTTTGAGTTCATAGGTATTGAGTATTGTCAATTGGAGGGAGAAACGGAAACGCTGTAACATGTTTATATGTCATGTAACTGGCGTTTTGAACAATGCCTCAACATGTGGCTACTTAACTGATTGAGGAACAGCTAGGGCACAGTCAATTATAATTGTGGATAGTAAACATCTGAGGTGACTAATGCTATTGTTTATAGCCTTGATAATATGGCTAAATATATATATATATATATATACGTATATATATATATATTATATACCAGAAAGAACAGAACTATATATATGCTGTAGACACTGCTGAATGCATGATTCAAAGAATGTCGTTCTGTGGCAAAATGAACTTTGCATTTTGCTCGTTAAAGCAGTAAAACGGCTCCTTTCCATAGGTTCTTATTTGACTATATAGCTGTCTGCCTTGCTTGTGCTTTATTATGGCTTTATAGAGAATGCAGGTGGGCTGATCATAAAGGACTATACAGACAGTTTTGGGTTCGAATAAATGCCCTGCTTGTTTAATGGCTGGGTTAAAAGTGTCAGGAAAGAAATAAAAGCCAGGCCATTAATTATTTGATTAAATACAGTATTTTTAAGGCAAGCATT
The DNA here is from genome assembly GCA_963170055.1 of Halisarca cf. caerulea. Classification (NCBI taxonomy): domain Eukaryota; kingdom Metazoa; phylum Porifera; class Demospongiae; order Chondrillida; family Halisarcidae; genus Halisarca; species Halisarca cf. caerulea. The sequence goes on along the minus strand of CAUJGJ010000242.1, from coordinate 5,213,647 downwards.
CTGACCATGATTAACACAGTCTAGAATGCTAAGATTTATTTGTATCAGTTTATATACTGCAAACCAAAATGTTGTACTACGTAGTGCCAGGAATATCAGGATTTCTTTAGGGCCCAGCAGACAAAGCGGGAGTATTCACTCTCTCCCTCTTTTTGGGACCCAGCTGACCCCCTTGGCGTAGCATACATGTATAACTGCTGTGATGTATTCACAAACCTGCTTTAACAGTTTAAAATATGGCCTCACATACCACCTTATAGGGCATATATACAAAAAAAGCAAATTTTATCTGGGGAACACATGCATATATATATATATATATATATATATATATATATATATATATATATATATAATATTATATATATACATATTTATATATATGTATATATATAGTATGCACACCTTCCCATAGCACTGTTACCAATCCCCTCCCCATCCTCCTCTGTACATTTCCACTCCCATATTGTATTGCCCCCATAATTTTTTTAGAAAGCTCAATTTGCCCCCCCCCCCCCCCTCCCCCTACCCCCAGCCACAAATTCTGTATAATATATGCAAACAAAAACACATATATACTTTAACTTAATACATGGGACAAGACAACAACTCACCGCCTGAGAAAGGACATAATACGACGAGTGGAACATTAGGTCAATGGATATGAAAGAGAAGAGATGCATGCACTTTTCAACACAAACACATGCTCAAAACATGGGACAAGACAACAACTCACTGGCTGAGAATGTACATATTACGACGAGTGGAACATTAGGTCAATTATTGGATAGGAAAGAGAAGAAATACATGCACTTTTCAACACAACACATACTCAAAACATGCATGCATGGGACAGGACAACAACTCACCAAGTAATTGAACTAAGAATGTTCATAGTACGATGAGTGGAATATTATAGGTCAATGGATAGGAAAGAGAAGAAACACATGCAATTTTCAACACTAACACATACTCAAAACATGGGACAGGACAACAACTCACCAACTGAGAATGTACATATTACGACGAGTGGAACATTAGGTCAATGGATAGGATAAGAGAAGAAACACATGCAATTTTCAACACAAACACATACTCAAAACATGGGACAGGACAACAACTCACCAACTGAGAATGTACATATTACGACGAGTGGAACATTAGGTCATTGGAGAGAAAAAATACAAATTGAATGCACTTTTTATCATAAACACACTCAAACATGGGACAAGACAACAACTCACCAGCTGAGAATTTGCAATGTCATTGAGTGGAACATTAAGTCAATGGATAGGAAAACAAAAGAAATACATGCTCTTTACAGCACAAAACACATGCATGCACAAATCATGGGATAAGACAACAACTCACCAACTTAGAATGTACACAATAGGAAGAGTTGAAAATTTGGTCCGCAATGGATAGGAAAAGAGAAGAATTACATGCACTTTTTAACACAAACACATACTCAAAACATTGGGCAACAAAACAACTCACCAACTGAGAATGTACATAATATAACAAGTGCAGCATTAGATCAATGGATAGGAAAAGAGAAAAAAACATGCATGAACTTTTCAACGCAAACACATGCATGCTCAAACAATGGGACAAGACAACAACTCACCACCTGTATATAATATGACAAGTGGAACATTAGGTCAATGAATAGGAGAGAAAAAATACATGCACTTCTTATCAAAAGCACACTCAAACATGGGACAAGACAACAACTCACCAGCTGAGAATACATAATACAATGGAACATTACATCAATGGATATAGGAAAAGAGAAGAGATACATTTACGTTTCAACACAAAATACATATTACTCAAAACATGGGACAAGACACAACTCACCGCCTGAGAATGTACATATTACAATGAGTGGAACATTTAATTTAGGTCAATGGATAGGAAAAGAGAAGAAATACATGCACTTTCAACACAAACACATATACTCATAAAATATGGGAAAAGACAACAACTCACCCACTGAGAATGTATATATAATATGACGAGTGGAATATTAGGTGAATGGATAGGAGAAGCGAAGAAATACATGCACTTTTCAACAAAAACTCAAAACATGGGACGAGACAACAACTCACCAACTGAGAATGTACATTATATGACAAGTGGAGCATTAGGCCAATGGATAGGAGAATTAAGGGAAGAAATGCATTGCACTTTTCAACATAAACACATAGTACTCAAAACATGGGACAAGACAACAACTCACCAACTGAGAATGTGCATTATACGTATGACGAGTGGAGCATTAGGCCAATGGATAGGAGAAGGGAAGAAATGCATTGCACTTTTCAACACAGAAACATACTCAAAACATGGGAATTAGAAAAGATAACAACTCACCCACTGAGGATGTACATAATGCGACAAGCATGCAGAACATTAATTTTGGTCAATGGATAGGATATTAAGAGAAGAAATACATGTTTTAACACAAACACTATTCTCAAAACATAGGACAAGACAATGACTCACCCACTGAGAAAGTACATAATATGACGAGTGGAACATTTGGTCAATGGATATAGGATAAGAGAAGAAATACATGCACGTTCCAGCACAAACACACATTCAAAATATATAGGACAAGACAACAACTCACCCACAGTGACTGAGAATGTACAACGAGGGAACATTAGGTCAATGGAGAGGATAAGAGAAGAAATATACTTTTTAACACAAACACACACTGAAAACATGGAATAAGACAACAACTCACCACCTGAGAATGTACATAATACGACGAGTTGAACATTGGGTCAATGGATAGGAAAGAGAAGAAATACACGTTTTAACACAAACACAATGTCATATACTCAAAATATGGGACAAAACAGCAACTCACCTTCTGAGTATGCATATAATATGATGCGTGGAACATCAGGTCATAAGAGAAGAAATACATACGTTCTACATCTCAAAGCATATGGGATAAGATAACGACTCACCACCTGAATGTACAAACAACGCATGGAACATCATGCAGGTCAATGCATAGGATAAGAGAACAAATACATGCAATTTTCACCACAAAGTCATAATACTCATTGAACATAGCATTGAAAACCGAACAGCTCACATCTTTCTTTTCAATTTGCACACTATTTTCTGTTTCCGGTTCCCTCTGCGGTGACCATTGTAGTAGGTTCTCTTCACTAGTTCTTTGCAGTCTGTGTACAAATGGCATGCAGATATACAAAGTAACTATAAAGATTCATGCAGGCAGCTACTGAAGCAAGCAGTGTTCTGTCCACTGCAATTATCATTCTGCAAGGTATACAACAGCGCTATTATATATAACCTGCAGTCTTTATACTTCCTAAAAACCTGCAATCCTGTCCTCCAATTAAAGTACTTTTAAACACCAACTGCATGCTGATTCAAAATGTAATGTAGAGCATTTACTTTGTTCGCAACTTCAACAATGATTCAGTCAATAATGAATATTCCATGCGGGCACATCATACAACATGTGCATGGTCACAATAAGGTAACACACACAAGCATTATGCAATCATTACCAAAGGGGTACCAAATACAAAAAAAGCGTGCAAACTACACAATCATAATTAGTTATGAGTACTACATGCTATTATTATGGAGTACGGTAGTACTCCATATGTAGGATTGACACCAAAAAAACATGGCCGCCATACATTAGCGCAAATTTTGTTTTTGTCCGAAAACTAACGACACAGTGCAGTTAGCAGCATTTAGAAGTGACATTGGTGCCTTTCGACACACTAGCTATAAGATGAAGTGGTTAAAACCCTTCGTAGGCCAATTTCTTTAAAGAACTTTGAAATTTTAGACGAAAATGTATGGCTACGCAACACCAGTACATTTTAAGATTCTTCTCTTCTTCTTCTTCTTCTCATCATTTTTTCGAACTGAGCTACAGGTCGCCACAAAGGGTCCAGAGGTCTAATCTTTCGCCAGTGAGCTCCAATTGTTAGCACGAAGTGTCTTTTGTAGGTTTTGCAGCAACACCTACACTTCTAAAGCGAGAAAAAAATTAATAGGCAAATCCCATACATTCGCCGGATCAGCCATTTTCGGACTAGTGAAATGGCTACGCGAGACTAGACGTACGCGTATGTACACAAGGCCTGTACTTCGATGATCGTCGACTTCAACGCTCTTTTTGTTCGAGCATTTGTTTCTAGATGGGTACAACAATAGATTTTAGTCACATGCAGGTAACTGAATAGATTCTAGTTTTTTTATCTTACAAAATTTAATCGTGTTCCTTCTCAACTGCAGTGGAAAACTATTCAAGTAACCATTTCGCTATAAAAGGAAAAAACGCACGAACAAGGGTATACAAAAACCATTTTAAAATGGTAAAAGGATGTAGGATTGACACAGGATCGTGCAAAAAGTCATTATCAAAAAGGATTCTCCAAAAACACTTGGAACAAGGGTAAGTTAATTGCAAAACCGGTACAGGGCTAGGTGGGCAAAGGGCAAGACAGACATAAGGCTAGACGAGCATAGGGCTACACATAGTTGGACTGAGTGCACACTGTGCAAATTCCTACATCCCGCATGTGCAGCACATTATACAGTACATATGTGCTGTGGGATGTAGGAATTTGCACAGTGTGCACTCAGTCCAACTAAACTCTGTCTAGCCCTATATACCCGTCTAGCCTAATGTATGTGTAGCCCTATGCTCGTCTAGCCCTATGCCTGTCTTGCCCTTTGCCCACCTAGCCCTGTACCGATTTTGCAACTTACCCTTGTTCCAAGTGTTTTTGGAGAATCCTTTTTTGATAACGGCTTTTTGCACGATCCTGTGTCAATCCTACATCCTTTTACCATTTTTAAATGGTTACAGAATCTGATACTGTTTATAACTTCAACTATTGATTCAAAATATTGCTGTCATAGTTTTGTAACATTTTATAGCATTGCATGTCATCATCAGCTGTCAGGAACTTACGCAATGCTACATCTGCCATTCTAATGACATCACAAGTAGTGGAAGGTAGAATTAAATGGTTGTCATTCACATCCACGGATAGGGAAAAAGTAAATTAACTTGGAAACCATCCTGTTTTGAGATGCATGTCTGCTACTGGGTGGAATAGGGAGGTAAATCGATTGAGTCACCAGCATACACAGTACAGTAATGGTCTTTAAAGTCGACAAGGGCCTCAAAAGTGTATCAATTTTCAGCTTACACTCCCAGCGCTCGCAATTCGTGGGTCTTAATCACATATCTAGATCAATACAAGGAATGGATCACTGTCT
>CAUJGJ010000242.1:5180858-5205858 GCA_963170055.1 Halisarca cf. caerulea | reverse complement strand
AATACTCCTATAGCTCTTTGACTACATATAGCTCTCAACAGCTCGTTTGACTACATGATGTGGGTGTATGAAAGTGTACATACATGTACTGATGCCACACATGCCAGGTACATATTCACAGTCACCTTCTGGTTAAGTTCCTCCAGTTCTCTGATTTGATTCATGGCTACACCTAGCTGAGATTCCAAGTCCTGAGAACACAATGTCAGATTGTGAGCTTTCTACAATAATTACTATATAGCTTGTATGATAAATAAATCCAGCCAAGTCTTGAAGAGCGAACTGCTCAACACTATTATGCTGTAATAGTGTTCTAGTTGACCATAATTATACTAGATGTACGTAAAGCGCAGTACTCGCGAGACAGTGTGTGGTCAGCGTCGACATCACATACACATGACCGTCATGTGGCAAAACATGTTGACCGAGATGGCTGACCAATTTGTAGCCCCCAAACAAAATAGTCAGAACCCTGCCAAAAGCAAAGACAAATTTTAACAAACAAAAAAGTTGTCCCGAGATATGGCCTAGTTCTGTGCTTTAATGCGTCGATTGCTTTTCTACAATTATTATAGAGCTATTCGGCACCAGGAGGCAGAAAGTGAGTTTTTTATTTCTCTAAATAGCGAAGTTTTGGTTAGACTTTCGAAAGAATCTCTTGCCTAGCCTCGAAGAGCACAAATGTCCCTCTTTGTCAGTTTTAGCTACTGCGAATTTCAATGAGCACCTTCCGAGTAATTCGCATCCATGCAAAGTGACCTAAAATGGGACTAAATCGAACAAATGTTACCCAAAAAGTAATCAAATGCGTGGGTAGCTCAAACCCACTCCGCTAACGCACCGGAAATAGAAAACTCGCTACACTAGTAACTAGTTCAGACTACGTCTGAGGGGGCTCGCCTATAAGCTCATGCGGCAATTATTACGAACATGAGTCTATTGGCAGCATGCATGATGCATGTTGCAAGGATTATTGGCAGCATGCATGATGCATGTTGCAAGGATTGCACTGGCACTCCAGCTAGTCAGACCATGGTCGGGGCCCTGACCACTTTTCAGCCCATGTAGTCCTGAATGAACACTTTTCCTTTCAATACACTATTAGTCTTATTGAGTGGAGAATTGTTTTTTGATAATGCCTTTTTACACAATCCTGTGTCAATCCTACATCCTTTCACCCTTTTTAAATGGTTTTTATACATATATTATGCAGGGTTCTCCCTACATACATTAAAGCATATCGGTCAATACGCTTTCCTTGCTGAAGGCATATTGGTCCAATATGCCTTCCTTGCTGAAGGCATATCAGTCAATACCCCTTCAAATCTAAAAGAAGCCTTCCAATATTCTTCGTGTTTACTTAACAAGGTCACAGAAGCACAGGATTTGAAGTACACATACTACTATTGTATTGCTGTAGTAGCAATTCTATAGAGACAAGAGGAACGCAAGTGATAATTAAAGAAGCCAAACAAGTGATGATTGGCAGAGTGAGACTATTACCATGCAAGCTCTTTGGCACAATGCACACAAGAACTCTTTCTCAACCTCAGCAAGCTGGCAGCGATTGATCTTACGCCAATGTCCACTGTAGACTGTGAAGGTGGCTTGTCTGCTCTGTTGTGTATTAAAATTGATGCTAGCAAGCAACTTTTAAGTAAAATTCTGAATTGCCTTATGACGATTTTCATCGAAGAACCACTGATTGATAAATTTAATTTGATGAAGCATGTCAGATCAAACTCTATATACGTACATGAATGAAATGTGGCATGGGAACTGGGGATGTTATAACTACAACGTGTGAGTGTGCGGTAGCACACAAAACCCCATATCCCTTGATTTTTTTCTGGGGAGAAAACTGTATTATGCATAGAATATGCCTCACGAACCTTTGCCTTACTCTCAGTTCTTCTGTTACTATCCATAACAACACGAAGCTGGGATTCATAGTGTGACTGGGTTTCCTAATACAAAAACACATCTCCATAATACAAATTCAACTTGTGTGTGTGCGTGCACGTGTGTGTGTGTTGGGATGTGTGTGTGTGTGTGTGTGTGTGTGTGTGTGTGTGTGTGTGTGTGTGTGTGTGTGTGTGTGTGTATGTGTGTGTGTGTGTTATACTATATACTATGGTTATATGCATATAAATAAGACTCACAAACCTTTGCCTTACTCTCAATTCTTCTGTTGCTATCCATAACAACACGAAGCTGGGATTCAAAGCGTGACTGCGTTTCCTAATACAAAAACACATATCCATAATACAAATTCATCTTGAGTGTGTGTGTGTGTGCGTGCACGCGCGTGCGAGTGTGTGTGTTGGCAAGTGTGTGTGTGTGTGTGTGTGTGTGTGTGTGTGTGTGTGTGTGTGTGTGCACGCGTGTATGTGCGTGTGTCCGTGTGTGTGTGTGTGTGTGTGTGTGTGTGTGTGTGTGTGTGTGTGTGTGTGTGTGTGTGTGTGTGTGTGTATGTTATACTATATACTATGGTTATATGCATATAAATATGACTCACGAACCTTTGCCTTACTCTCAATTCTTCTGTTGCTATCCATAACAACACGAAGCTGGGATTCATAGTGTGACTGGGCTTCCTAATAGATAAGAGAAGAAGTATTTGTTACACCCACACCCACATACAGTACACACATACGTATATGCATCATATATAAATGCAGACTATAGACATGTGACCAACACCATTTGTACATACATCAAGATGACACTGAAATACAGTGTGTGTGTGTGTGTGTGTGTGTGTGTCTGGTGTGTGTGTGTGTGTGTGTGTGTGTGTGTGTGTGTGTGTGTGTGTGTGTGTGTGTGTGTGTGTGTGTGTGTGTGTGTGTGTGTGTGTGTGTGTGTGTGTGTGTGTGCATGTGTGTGTGTGTGTGTGTGTGTGTGTGTGTGTGTGTGTGTGTCTGTGTCTGTGTGTGTGTGTGTGTGTGTGTGTGTGTGCGTGTGTGTGTGTGTGCATGTGTGTGTGCGTGTGTGTATGTATGTGTTGTGTGTGTGTACGTGCGTACATGCATGTGTGGGTGCATGCGTGCGTGCGTGCCTGTGTGTGTGCACACCTATGGATACATACATATATACGTGAGCATGTTTGTGTGCACATATACGTGGTGTGAGTCATGCAAAATGCATGCACAACTGAAAAAAAACAATTTGGTGAACTTGCATGTTCCTGCTGACTGCATGCATGCAGTGATATATACCTTCATCATATTCTCAAATCGTCCGTTCATCTCCATGGCGACACGAAGTTGGGATTCATAGTGTGATTTTGTTTCCTATAACACAAGAATTATCACAATTAATATAAACACTTAAAGGGGAACTCACACCGAAAAACAAGTTGTGCTCAAAATGCCAAGGAATATGTATAGGTTATAACCCACCTCCGAGTTGTATGGCATTAATAATCACTCTACCCTCGGGCGCAGAATATCAATGGAATACAACGAGGCGGCCGGTTATATAATTAGCTTCTAACTGATGCGAAAGAGAATTTAACGCCTCCCTTACGATTCACCTGCATTTGAAAACGTGCATTGTCAAATAATAGATTAAACCACGAAGATCTGTATTTTCCCAGCACTACCATAGCATAGAACAATACAGATCACACTGCTACTGTTTGAAGCATACAAACTTGCCAGATCATTTGATGTTGCATGCATCAGTTCAGAAGTAAAAGTATCTTGGGTGATGATCATTTTCCTATTCATCGCTTAACCAAGGAGTTATTCTAGCTCAAAGAATCAAAGAAGGCCCTGTGACGTCACCATTTTGAGCACCATGTTTTCTTTGTTGACAATGTCAAATGACGCAATTGGTAGCATCCTACCATTCGTGAAGTATGGCACTCACCATTGAATTCAACCACAACTATGTTGTATTTGGATGTGAGAACAGCAGTAGTGGATTTCACTCAGTAGAATTTTCGACTATAGTTTCCAGTGAAGTATTCAAAGCAATTCAAGTGGTAGCCAATCTTAAGTTAAAAAAACATGCACTTTTTCTAATGCCACTTGCAAGTGCCTTCCAATAGTCTCCTAGCTCCTTGTTTGGCTACTAAGGACTTCCTCAAGGTATTCTTAAGCAGATGACTAGTTTAAGCAGCTATTCCTACAATATTTTATTCTCTTTGTTATGCAACTAGTGAACAACGCCCCGCAGAAAGAGAACTGCAGTCAAATGCAAAGCTATAAGTCATGCATAGACAATCCTTTCTGTACTTAGCAATTTTTGGGTACTGACGTCACCGGGCGAGCAGGAAAGGGTCTGGAGACTTTGCTATTCGATAGCGGTGAAATGTCCTTCAAGTTTGAGGGACACTTTTAAAGAGGTAAACTATAAATTATGGACAATAACCTATTGCGCTGAATGGAAAATAGCGATCGATCTGCATGATGGTGACAGCTAGCTATATAATGAATATCACTTCTATAGTATACAGTAGACGAAGCAATCGAATATTCCTTTAGTAAACTTGAAACTGGATTTGAGGGATTGAAGGAACCACAGCAGCAAGCGGTGCATGAAGGCAGTTCTGGAGTGCAATGATGTTTTTCGACTTCTAACAGGCTTTGGCAAAAGTGTAATTATATTCCTGCTGTTAGCATTAAACAATCAAGGTCTGCTACAAGTGTTGCTCTATGATTGTCGCTGCTAATAGCTTTAATGATTGATTAGTGAAGAAAATTTCAGAAAATGGGAGCTGCTTGGAGGAGGACAAACTGACCCGACTGTGATGTTGAATTAAGGCGTGCACAGGCGAATATCAGATCCTTCTTCAGAGCTACTGGTGGAAAATCGAACTCAAAGGACATTTCTCCGCTATTGAATTCAGTTGAATACACAAATAATTTTAAGAACTGTATCTTCAATGCAATGTGACCACAGTATGACAGTACAATCAAGCATAATTGCTTCCTAAGTCTTGGGTGAGTGCTTCAAGCAAACAATCTGAATTGTTGGAAAGTCTGGTGTATACAAGCTATGCAATGAGCACTTAAACTGAGGCAGCACAATGACTATGCATTGAACTACCAAATTTTTTTCCAATTAGCGCCCCCCCCCCCAAAAAAAAATACTGGAGCGGTAGGTGCTTCTTTAGAGAGGAGAAAAATACAAATATACTTTGACTGGTCGCCATCATTAGAAGAGCGCTTACTAGTAATTAAAATGATGTTCTATCGATATAAAATGGCGGCCCGTCGAGTCCACACGTGGGAGGTAGATTATGTTTTGCACGGATATTACGGTCCACAAAGACAGATATGAGCCTTGAAAGAAGAGATATTCAATTGTTACAGGGATTTAGTCAACACCCATGCACCACTTGTATGCCGTTACTGCAGTTCACCGTCAGGAGGATTCCAATTACTAAGCGCCCCCAAAAAAATAAATTCCTTGTCTGGGAGGCTATTCTTTAGAATGAAAAATATTATCTTCGAGTCGAAGGGGCGCCATCATTAGAGAGGCGCGCTAATTGGACCAAGTACGGTAGGTTATATGGGTTCAAAACCTACTTTGTACCTACGAAAGCTTTGGGCAGTACTGGCATCAAAAAGACTGCTTGAAAGTACGTGTGATCAACTATACACAAAAAAACGTTCTTTTGTGAAAATGGTTAAAGATTGTTGTGTTTATGACCCGGGCACAAAGAGCAGTACATTTAGGCTGATTTTTGCACAAACACAAACTTCAAAGTACGCTCAAATAGCTTTTTCTAATGATTGCGATATAAATTAAATGCGCTGTTTGTTACTAAAACTGAAATCATCTTAGTCGTACCATTCTCTATTGTTAAAAAAAATGCTTCCAAGTTGTGCCGCCGTATCCCTTCCATACAAACAGCCAGCAAGATGCTACAACGATGTTTACTGACGTCATGGTGCTCGAGAGGTGGAAGTTTGAGGTCACTGTATAACTCAAATGATGATCGCAAGCAAGTTTGGATACTTGTTTTAAGCTTTTGAAGTACATTTTATCGTTTAGTAACATCAAAAGGACGTCGAAAATTTTGATGTCAGTTTCCCTAGTCTATACTGCACTAAATTACACAATATTAAAATTATGTGTCAATGGAATCACCTCGTGGGAAATCACTCACCATTCGACATTCCACAAAACAACGAACAAGAAAAGCAGGTGGACGATCCTTGTAGTCATCTTTCAAACATTCCAGAATGCTGGACCTAAGAGGATGATCACCAGGTAGCTTGGAAAGGTCGTCTTTACGTCTCACAACCTCTGGCTGTGTCCCGATCCCCTCGAAACCAGCTGAAGGATAGTGACCTGTTGCTACTTCCAGCATCAAAACGCCCAATGAGAACACGTCAATCTTCTCCGTGTAGTGGGGTTGTTTACGGAGGGCTTCGGGAGGCATAAAAGGAATAGCTCCCGGTGGGCCACTTTTGCCGAAGTAGTCCATCGACGGATCTTTCAAGCGGGATTGACCGAGGTCCCCGACTTTCACCACGCCGTCTTCGCTCAACATCACGTTCTTGTCCGTCAGATCGCGATGGACCGTGGGAGGTGAGCGACTGTGGAGGAATTCCAGAGCGCGAGCTATCGACAAACATATGTCGACTTGACGATGACGATTTATTTTTTCTCTGTCAAGAAGCTCCCGCAAATTCTCCTTCATTTTCTCCATCACTAGAATCGGCTCTTTGTTTTTAACGTCGTAGAACGCTCCCCAGAATCCAACAATGTTTGGGTGCTCAAGGGTTTCCAGAAGACGGCACTCCTTCTCGAAATTCCCAATGGTATACTCCCAGGATTTCTCATCTTCCTTGGCGGGGCCCAGTAGACTTAGGTGTATCTTTTTGATTGCTACAGGTCGTCCGTTGAGCTCTCCAGCGTGAACAGCACCGTAAGCACCCCGGTTGAGCTCCTCGGCTAATTTCAACGAAGGAGGAATGGGACGAAAATAGCTGGAGAGATTTAGATATTTTGCACCGGCCATGTTGGAATACTTGTACGCCCACGCCCACGAAGGACATGTGAATGATTGGTCTTGCGGAGCCAGATCCCATTGCTCATCGTTATTACATAGTTAGTCTAATTGCATACAACTTGAATTGCAAATTTTGTGCAGTAACATTAGTGTTGATCATTTTCATTCGAGGGTGAAGTGTCCTTTGTGTAAGAGGAAGTGTTGGTAGTGCAGCTTACAACTGAGGGTGCAGTGTCCTTCATGCAAGAAGACTTAGAGGTAGAAAAGCTTAACTTTGAAACTGAGGGTGAAGTGTCCTTTGTGTCAGGGGAAGTGTTGGTAGTACAGCTAAAAAATGAGGCTGAAGTGTCCTTTGTGTAAGAAGAAGCATAGGTAGAAGAGCGTATACAACTGAGGGTGAAGTGTCCTTTGTGTAAAGGGAAGTGTTGATCAGAGTAGATGCTACCTAGAAGCTCATGACTTCTTGATGCTGGGATAGAGTTGTTGCAAGGCATGAATACATGTAGCAGCCAGGGATCTAGGTACATAGTTCTTGTTAAGCAGAGAGTTCTTGTATAGAGTACTATACTAAAGAGACTGTCCTTGTACAGAGTGCTGTACTAAAGAGACTGTCCTTGTATAGAGTGCTGTATTAAAGAGACTGTCCTTGTATGGAGTGCTGTACTAAAGAGACTGTCCTTGTATAGAGTGCTGTATTAAAGAGACTGTCCTTGTATAGAGTGCTGTATTAAAGAGACTGTCCTTGTATAGAGTGCTGTATTAAAGAGACTGTCCTTGTATAGAGTGCTGTATTAAAGAGATTGCCCTTGTATAGAGTGCTGTACTAAAGAGGCTGTCCTTGTATAGAGTGTTGTACTAAAGAGACTGTCCTTGTATAGAGTGCTGTATTAAAGAGACTGTCCTTGTATAGAGTGCTGTACTAAAGAGGCTGTCCTTGTATAGAGTGCTGTATTAAAGAGACTGTCTTTGTATAGAGTGCTGTACTAAAGAGACTGTCCCTTAAGTGCTGTACTAAAGAAACTGTCCTTGTATAGAGTGCTGTACTAAAGAGGCTGTCCTTGTATAGAGTGCTGTATTAAAGAGACTGTCCTTGTATAGAGTGCTGTACTAAAGAGACTGTCCTTGTATAGAGTGCTGTATTAAAGAGACTGTCCTTGTATAGAGTGCTGTACTAAAGAGACTGTCCTTGTATAGAGTGCTGTATTAAAGAGACTATCCTTGTATAGAGTTCTGGTTTATATACGTATTCACGATTGCTGTGAATTGCAATTAATGCATATGTGTGTTAATATATACATGTAGCCCATGGCAAGTTTTGCATCAATGATATTCATGTATAGAAATAGGCAATATTCGTCAATTATTGTCTGAGCATTTTCTGTATTTAATCCAATACCTTGCACTACCTGTGCCCTACCCACTTGCACTATACAGACCCTCCCCCGAGGTCATCCGTGGTTGCTGATTTCGCCGAAGGCCCTATTAACATGTTGGAGCACTTGCTGAGAATCATTGCTGAACACACTGAAGATGACTGCCTAAGTACACAGGTACTGTTTTCGTTCCTGAGTGGGTCAAGAAGAGGCCTTTTGCTTGGCAGGCTCACCTCGAGAGGATTGCCCACTTCCTCATCCAAGGAAAGGGAGCATGGTGGAGCACACCCGAGGCAAGTAATATTTACTTTCATGATGGTGAGTCTCATAATGATTGTCATCCTAATGGGCCACATGTACTCCATACTTGTTCCTCTCGTCTGGGAGATGTTGTTGTGAGAAGCACAAAGTGCTGGGATGCCTGTATCTCCATCGGTGTGGACATGCCCATTGAGTCTGTTAGGCTGTACAGTAGTAATGGTGATTTAGTCTCTGTGCATCCTGTACAACCTATAGTTGAGAGCATGGACATCTCTCTTAATGCCTCCATTCCTTCTGGAGCATGTTTGGTTCCCCCACTTGCCTCTACTCCAGTACATACTAGTGTTGTGAGTGATCCACCAGATCTGCAGGTTTCCCCATTGCCTCCACCTGTGGTCAGTAATGATGAATCCAGTGAAGAGGTTCAGTCGGACAATGGCACAGATGACATCAGCAATGACCAAGACGAAGGAGGCTTTGTGAACATGCAAGTGAGCGACACTGTGCAAGATGCCTCAAGTAAGTACACATCTACTGTGTGCCAATCGTTGGCAAAGCTGCTAGGTCATTCACCAGAATTGACTGAGTTTGACAAAGTGAGGATGTCAGCAAAAAGTAGAACTGTGAAGTTCCCTAGTGAGCTGCACAAGCATAAGAAGCTTGCCCAGTACTTTAGAAAGCTAGTATCTAGGCATAAGGTCCATCTAGAACAGCTTCTTGACAAAGGTCCAGTAGAGCCTTCTACCACAGTACAAAATACTAATGACTTGAAGCTTTGCCTGAAACTTATCTGCAACTTGCATTAAATTGTATGAAACCTGTACAAGGTGTTCTTTGTAGTGTATTATGTTCATACACAGTCCATGTTCCAAACTATTACAAGCACATCAAACAACAGTAACAGGTTCACATATGATCAAGTATAATAGCCCAGTTAGAGCACCCTACCTGCCTCCCCTAGCTGCCCCCAATCTTGAGGCTGCTTGACTCCCCAGTACCACAACCACACCCACACTCATCTATAAACACACTCTCTGCCCCCCCCCCTCCCCATTACGATTGAGTTGGTCTCGTGAGTTTGTCTGAAACAAACAGCTCTCCTTTGCTTGGAGGAAGTGATTATGATGAGATAAAGCATTGATGACAGCAATGAGACAGTCAATGAGGGAGCTGGGGTTGAGCGAGAGGGACAAATGGAGGAAGGTTTGGACTGTGTACTAGTCATACACAGCTTGTGTTTGTCCGTATTTACAATGCCACACATCGCATGAGCACATAGTACAATGTGTACACATGTCTACACACTTGAGTCAGGTATTGTCACACACACACACACACACACGCACACACATACACACACACACACACACACACATGTAAACACACACACGTAAAGTACCTGTGACAATGCACACACTGTCCAAGCTGAGGCTGCTGCTGGTGCTTCCGACAAGAGTGGTTGATGATGTCAGCTCTGTTCAGAGCAACAAATGTGCAACCAGGGTGGTTGCACTACAAGGAAGCCTCAACTACCATCTGCCGACCTTCACGTCAACGTTTTTTCTCATCCTTCTGTTGTTTTTCTTGCATCTCCTAGGTCTCTATCATTAACAGACTCTACCCCTTCCCTGGTGGTATATATACATCTCCATAAATTCCTGCATGTCCATGGCCTTTATGTGCCAGTCCTCATGCACCAAGGCCTATAGCTATCTCCTTCAAGTCTCTCACCAGCAAGTCATTCCATCTGTATTTCTGACCTCCCACAGAGCGTTTCAAGAGGGAAGTGCACTGACCAGAAATTCCCAGGGAAGACAGTGGTCATCCATGTGTACAAGATGCCCTGCAAAGCAAAGTGCTGGGATAAGAGTGAGGACACTCGTAACTATTTGGCTAGATGGGGAATATAATATTGTTATGCATGGTGCTGAGACAGCGCATGCATGATGAAACTCTGAAGGCGATGAGCACACACACACACACACACACACACACACACACACACACACACACACACACACACACACACACACACGTACACACACACATGTACACACACACGTACACACACACGTACACACACACACACACACACACACACACACACACACACACACACACGTACACACACACATGTACACACACACGTACACACACACGTACACACACACACACACACACACACACACACACACACACACACACATGCACACACACACACACACACACACACACACTACCTCACCTATTCTTGAATTAACCTTTTGTATATTGATCAGATCGATGCTAAGTATGAATAGCAGCTTCAGTTGACCCTATAGGTCTGTCTGTACACAACACATTTCCAGAGGAGAACAACACTCCCATGCACCCTCCCCACCAGCACCCTCACCAGAATACTGACACATGAATAACATATATAATTATTATTTTCTTGATAAATCTAACAATTTAATTTCTATTTATTTGAGTATTTTCACAAACTTAAGTTGAATGAATGGCAGAAATTTAAGTCAAATAATATAATAATATACTTTATCATTCATGTGAGTGTACGTTATACTATTACTATATGCGTACGTATGCAAGTCAAACAGTGATTTACCATGCAGTAGTTTAATAATTAACAAATTACAACCCCATCTTTTCATGCAGTGCACGTGATGCATATAATATTATACTTTAGATTGCTGTATATGCTGCATGCATAATTATTATAATTATAATATTAATCTTGTTGTAATAAAATTATTAATTGTACTATATACTTCTCAATTCTCAGTCACTTGTGCATGCAACATTAATATCTTCTATATAATATATTATGTACAGTGAAAAGTATGTACAGTGATTTATCTCTGATAGTGGATGCTTCGAAATAGGACAATTACTCTACAAGGACACATGTACCAAGATATCTTCTCCTACACTATACTGCCAATATATGTACATTTTGAATTTTTCAAGGAGGACAATCTCCTAAAGGACGAAAAGACTGTCCCAAAGTGCATTTAACTGTCGACAATACAACAAACAAATTGACTACAGTTTTAAATCATTACAGTTCAGCAATTGGCAATTCGAATTCCATATGTGTCTCAAGTTTGTTGCATTCCGAAGAGAGCCTTTTTCAACACCTTTGGATAGTACTGTAAGTAAAATTTCTGATAAGGGAAAGTTTTTAATTGGCCCCAAGAGATCCGACTTATCTAGACTCAACTGTATATGTTGGCATATATGGTGCTCCATGTGCAATAGTCCTCATACTGTTACCCATGCATGCATGCAATAGCTAGATATAGGATGGGAAATATATTATGCTGTAATTTAAACTATGTTAATAACTGCATTCTCTCTCAAATTTTGACCGATAAACTGTTTGCCTTGACGAAATTAAAAATAATAGAATTTTCAGACAAAATTAGAATATTATACAGTGTATAGGACGAAACTTTAGAAAGGATACTCTTGAATCCAAGAATTCAAGCTTTAGATAGCTGATACGTCATTTTGACCCTCTCACATACTTTAATTGATAAACAAAAGATTCAGTAAAGAAAGCCAAAATGAGTGCTGGTATATATATTTCTTTCTTTACAGACAGAAGAAAACTGCAATAATTATTGTTCATGTTGGTGAGACTCTTTGTCTACAAGCTAGAATAAAATATAAGTGTTGTAGGTGATTGTCACAAGTAAATTTGCAGAGTACTGTGGGACTTGAAATGATGAATTATTAGATCACTTCCGGTATACATGATGAAAAAACGAGTCAAACATTATGGATAGGAAAAGAGAAGAAAGACGTGCACATTTTAACACAAGCACATGCAGGCATACTGAAAACATGGGACAAGACAATAACTCACCAGCAGCTGAGAATGTACATAATACGACGAGTGGAATATAGGTCAATGGATATAGGAAAGAGAAGGAAATTCAATATGTAAATGCACTTTTTAACACATTGTTAAACATACTCAATTAAAGCATGCATGGGACAAGACAACAACTCACTTTCTGAGAATGCACATAATACGACAAATGGAACATTAAGTCAATGGATAAGTAAAGAGAAGAAATACACGCACGTTTCAACTGAAATACATACAACTTGGGACAAAACAACAACTCACCTTCTGAGAATGAACATATTAATACGATGAGTGGACCAATACGTCAATAGATGGGAAAAGAGAAGATATACATGTACGTTTTAACACATGCACGTATTCAAAACATAGCCTAAGGACAAGACAACAACTCACCGACTGAGAATATACATGATATAAAGAGTGGGACATTAGGTCAATGGATAGGAAAAAAAAAGACTCTGAAATACATGCACATTTTAACACAGACACATACTCAAAGCATGGGACAAGACAACAACTCATGCACCATCTGAGGAATGTACATAATATAATGTTGAGTGAAACATTAGGTCAATGGATAGCATATAAAAGAGAAGAAATACATGCATGTACAAATTAACACAATGCACATACTCAAAACATGGGACAAGACAAAAACTCACATCCTGAAGATGAATAAACCATTACATCAATGTATGCATGGGAAGAGAACAAATACATGCACTTTTTAAACACAAACAAATACACAAAACATGCATGGGACTATAGACAACAACTCACCATCTGAGGATGTACATAATATAAAGAGTGGAACATTACGTCAATGGATAGGAAAAGAAAAGAAATACATGCATGCACATTTTAACGCAGATACATACTCGAAACATGGGACAACAACTCACCATCTGAGGATGTACATAACGTTGATTGGAACATTATAGGTTAATGGATAGGAAAGAGAATATAGATATGGATAGGAAAGAAATACATGCACGCAAGTTTTAACACAGACATATAATATGCTCAAAACATGCATGGGAAAGAGAACAACTCACCACCTGAGAATGTAGTACATAATATGACGAGTGGAACATTAAGTCAATGGATAGGAAAAGAGAACAAATACATGGCATTGCACACTTCAACACAAGCAAATACTGAAAACATGGGACAAGACAACAACTCACCGACTGAAAATGTGCATGATATGATGAGTGGAACATTAAGTCAATGGATAGGAAAAGAGAACAAATACATGCACACTTCAACACAAGCACATACTGAAAACATGGGACAAGACAACAACTCACCAACTGAGAATGTACATAATATGATGAGTGGAACATTAAAGGAGAAGAAATACATGCACTTTTGAACACAAACATATACATTACTCAAAACATGGGATAAAACAAAAACTCACCCACTGACAATGTACATAACACGGCAAATGCATGGAACATTAATTCAGTGCATAGGAAAAGAAAAGAAATACATGCACTTTTCAATAAAAATACATACTCAAAACATGGGACAAGACAACAACTCACCGGCTGCAAATGTACATAATACAACAAGTGGAACATTAGGTCAATTCATAGAAAAATAAAAAAATACATGCACTTTTCAACATAAACACCTATTCAAAACATGGGACAAGACAACAACTCACCGGCTTCATGAGAATGTACATAATACCACGAGTGGAACATTAGGTATATAGGTAGAAAAAAAAAAGAAATACATGCATGTTTCAACAGAAACAGATACTTAAAACATGGGACTAGACAACAACTCACCAGCTGCAAATGTACATAATACAACGAGTGGAACATTAGGTCAATTGATGATGATATAACGAATGGAACATTAGGTTAATTAATGGATAGGAAAAAAGAAGAAATACATACACTTCTCAACACTAACACATACTCAAAACATAGAACAAGACAAAAACTCACCTCCTGAGAATGTACATAATACGACATTGTTTAGTGGTAATAAGACAATTAGGTCAATGGATAGAGAAAGAGAAGAAACACATGCACTTTTCAACACAAACACATCCTCAAAAATAGGCATGGGACAAGACAACAACTCACCGGCTGAGAATGTACATAACACGACAAGTGGAACATTAGGTGAATGGATAGGAAAAGAAAAGAAATACATACACTTTTCAATAAAAACATATACTCAAAACACAGCTAGGACAAGACAACAACTCACCAGCTGCAAATGTACATAATACAACAAGTGGAACATTAGGTCAATTGATAGAAAACAAGAAGAGATGCATGCACTTTTCAATAGAAACACATATTCAAAACATGGGACAAGACAACAACTCACTCGCTAAGAAGGTACATCAGTAATATGACGAGTGAAACATCAGGTCAATTGAAAAGAGAAGAAATACATGCACCTTTCAACACAAATACGAACAAATTGGGACAAGACAACAACTCACCGGCTGAGAATGTACATAATACAAGGAGTGGAACATTAGGTCAATGGATAGGAAAATAAAAGAAATACATGCACGTTTTAACACAAAAAGATACTTTAAAACAGGGGACAATACAACAACTCACTTCCTGAGAATATACATGATACAACGAATGGAATATTAGGTTAATTGATGGATAGGAAAAGATAAGAAATATACAAACACGTTTCAACAAACATATACTTAAAACATGCGACAGGACAACAACTCACTTCGGAATCCTGAGAATGTACATAATACAACAAGTGCACATTATAGGTCAATGGATAGGAAAAGAGAAGAAATACATGCACTTTTAAACACTATATAACACGTACTCAAAACATGGGACAAGACAACAACTCACTTCCTAAGAATGTACATGATACAATGAGTGGAACATTAGGTCAATGGATAAGAAAGGAGACGAAATGCATGCACCTTTCAACACAAACACATACTCAAAACATGGGACAAGACAACAACCCACTTTCTGAGAATGTACATAATACAAGGAGTCGAACATTAGGCCAATGGATAGGAAAAGAGAAGAAATACCTGCACTTTCAACACAAACACATACTCAAAAGCAAGACAACAACTCACCACCTGAGAATGTACATAATGCAATGAGTAAAACGGGTAAATGGGTCAATGGATGGGAAAAAAGAAGAAATACATGCCCTAAGTTTTCAACACATATTTATGCAAAACATGGGACAAGACAATAACTCACATACTGGGAGTGAACATAATACGACAAGTGGAATATTAGGTCAATGCACATGGATAGGAAAAGAGAAGAAATACACTTTTAAATTAATATAAACACATATTACTCAAAACATGGGCTAAGACAACAACTCACCACCTGAGAATGTACATATGATGAGTGGAATATTTGGTGGATGGATATAACAGAGAAGAAAGACGTACACTTTTCAACACAAAGACATACATGGGATACGACAACAACTCACCCCCTGAGAATGTATATAATGCAACGAGTAGAACATTTGGTCAAAGGGTATGAAAAGAGAAGAAATAAATGCACTTTCAACACAAACACATACTCAAAACATGGGACAAGACAACAACTCACCCACTGAGAATAATATGACGAGTGGAACATTTGGTCAATGGATAGAAAAAGAGACAAAGTACATGCACTTTCAACACAAATATACATCCTCAATTTAAAACATGGGATTAAGATAAAAACTAACCAGCTGAGAATGCAGACAATATATGATGAGTGCACATTATAGGTCAATGGATACAGGAAAAGAGAAGAAATATATACACTATTAAACGTAAACAACATCAAAGCTGCATGCATGCTTTCAGAGAGAGGGGGGAGTTGGGTTTACCCCATCCCCCCCCTTCCCCTCCAGAGTTATATCAGATTCTGAGCATACATTAAGGGTTCCTGAAAGGCAGGATTTATGGGGAAATGGATAAAACCAAGCTTTTACGCTATAATTTTGAAAATTTCCCTTGACAACACTGTTACCAATCTCTTAACCCCCTTGAATTGCTATACTGCACTGGGATTACCATATTTAAGGCCGGGCCCAGATAAAGGCCAGGTTTGTTTAATAGCTGGGGGTAAAAGCAGCCCTAGATATATAATGGCCGGGTCTTAGAAATTAACAAACAAAATGGCCACCTTAATCGATCGAGGAACAGGGTGCAGTCAATTATTGTGGATAGTAAGACATCTAGGGTGACTTATACTATTGTTCAGCCTTTGATAATGTGGCTAAAGATACCAAAAAGAACAGACACTGCCGATGATTCTAACAACGTCAGTTTGCGACGGAATCAACTTTGGATTTAATTTGTTGATCGAACCGGTAAAATGGTTCCTTTACATATAGGTTCTTATTTGATTATACCCAGCTGTCTGCCCTGCTGGTGCTTTATTATGGCTTCATAGAGAATGCAGGTGGGCTGATCATAAACTTAAGGACTACAGAAAGTTTGGGTTTGAATAAAAGCCCTTCTTGTTTAATGGCTGGGTCAAAAGTGTCAGGAAAGAAATAAAAGCCCGGGCCATTACTTGGCCACATACGGTATTTTCAAGGCATGCAAGCATTCTGACCATGATTAACACAGTCTACAATCATGTTAAGATTCATTCATATCTCCATGCAGTTCCTACTGCAAACCAAAGTGCTGTACTAAGTACTGTCAGGGATACCAGGATTTTTTGGGGGCCAGACAAAGCGGAAGCATTCACTCTCTCCCTTTTTTGGGACCCAGTTGACCCCCTGGGCGTAGCATACATGCATAACTTCTGTGATGTATTCACAAACATGCTTATTAAGTAGTCTAAAAATGGCCTCAGACACCACCTTATAAGACATAAAAAGCAAATTTTATCTGGGGAGCATCCCCCAGACCCTGCAGCTAGTATGCACACCTCCCCAACACCCACACATGACATTGCTACCTATCCCCCCTCCATGCATCCTCCTCTGTAAATTTCCACTCCCATATTGAATTGCCTCCCCCCCCCCAAGATTTTTAGGAAGCTCAATTTGCCCTCCCCCTCCCCCCCCCCCCCCCCCAACCACGAATTCCATATGCAGCCATGAACACATACTCAAAACAACGGGACAAGACAATTAACAACTCACCACGGTGACCTGAGAATGTACATAATGCCATAAGTGGAACATTAGATCAATGGATAGGAAAGAGAAGAAATACACGCAATTTTCAACACAAGCACATACTCAAAACATGGGACAAGACAATAACTTACCACCTGAGAATGTACATAATACGACGAGTGCATTAGTTTAATGGATAGGAAAGAGAAAAAATACATGCACTTTTCATCAAAAACACACTCAAAACATTGGACAAGACAACAACTCACCGGCTGAGAATGTACATAATATAAGGAGTGGAGCATTAGGTCAATGGATTGAAGAAGAAAAGAAAGACATCCACATTTTAACACAAACAAATAATCAAAACATGTATGGGATGAGACAATAACTCACCACCTAAGAATGTACATATTACGACAAGTGGAACATTAGGTCAATGGATAGGAAAAGAAAAGAAATACATGCACTTTTTTGAACACAAACATATACTCAAAACATGGGACAAGACAACAACTCACCACCTGAGAATATACATATTACGATGAGTGGAACATGCATTTAAGGTCATAGATAGGGAAAGAGGAGAAATTCATGCACTTTTCAATACAAACACATATTCTAATAACGGGACAAAACAGCAACTCACCGCCTGAGAAAGTACGTAATATGATGAGTGGAGCATTAAGTCAATGGATGGGAAAGAGAAGAATACATGCACTTTTCAACACAAACACATACTCAAACATGCCGGGGAGAAGACAACAACTCACCAACTGAGAATGTTATACGATGTGTGGAACATTAGGTCAACGGATGGAAAAAGAGAAGACATACATGCAATTTTTAAACACATTTTCAAAACTTGGGATAAGACAATAACTCACCAACTGAGAATGTACATAATATGACGAGTGGAATATAATTAGATCAATGGATAGAGAAAGAGAAGAAATACATGCACTTTCAACAGAAACACAATCAAAATATGACAGAAGACAACAACGCACCCACTGAGAATGAACATAATACGACAAGTGGAACATTTGGTTAATGGACAGGAAAAGAGAAGAAATACATGCACGTTTCAACACAAACACATACTCAAAACATTGGAGAAGACAACAACTCACCCACTGAGAATATACATATAACGACAAGTGGAACATGGGATCAATGGATAGGATAAGAGAAGAATACATATTTTAACACAAACATACGTAATTATACTCAAAACATAGGACAAGACAATGACTCACCCACTGGGAATGTACATAATACGACAAGGTGAACATTAGGTCAATGGATAGGAAAAAAAGAAAAAATACACGCTTTAACACAAACACACGCACATGCATGCATACTCAAAACATGGGACAAGACAACAACTCACCTTCTGAGAATGTACATAATATGAAAGGTGGAACATTTGGTCAATGCATAGGAAAAGAGAAGAAATACGTACATACACTTTCAACACAAATCCATTCTCAAAACATAGGACAAGACAACAACTTACCGACTGAGAATGAGAATGTACATAATACAATGAGTGCATGGAACATTAGGTCAATGGATAGGAAAAGAGAAGAAATACATGCACGTTTCAACACAAACCCATATACTCAAAACATGGGACCAGACAACAACTCACTTCCTGAGAATGTACATAATATGATGAGTGATAGGTCATTGATAGGAAAAGAGAACAAATACAAAGTCATGCACTTTTCATCACAAAACTGATACTCATTGAACATAGCATTGGTCCGCCGTATGCCAAACAGCTTACATCTTTCTTTCTAGTTGGCACACTTTCTGTTTCTGGTTCCCTCGGCGGGGACCTTTGTAGTGGGTTCTCTTCACTAGTTCTTTGCAGTCTACACGTGTGCATATGACAAATATACGAAGTAACTATAAAGAT
This sequence comes from Halisarca cf. caerulea, assembly GCA_963170055.1. Taxonomy (NCBI): domain Eukaryota; kingdom Metazoa; phylum Porifera; class Demospongiae; order Chondrillida; family Halisarcidae; genus Halisarca; species Halisarca cf. caerulea. The sequence goes on along the minus strand of CAUJGJ010000242.1, from coordinate 5,186,350 downwards.
TCAGGCAGCTACTGAAGAAAGCAGTGTTCTGTCCACTCCAATTATCATTTTATAAGGTACGTACAACAGTAACATTATAACTTGTAGTCTTTCCTAATAAGGCTGCAATCCTGTTCTCCAATTTGAAAGTACAGATACTGTTTACAACTTCAACTGCTGATTCAAAATATTGCTGCTGTGATGATTTTGCAGCATTTTATATAGCATTGCAAGTCATCATCAGCTGTAAGGATCTTATGTAATACCACATTGGCCATTCTAAGGACATCACGAAAGATGGAAGGTAAAATTTAATGGTTATTCACTAGTTTTGCATAGCCAGACCACAATATTACCTCCTTTATTCAGGGACTACGTCACCACTAAGTCTGGGTCAACATAGTTCCTGGATATAAAGGAAGCGATATTGCAGTCTGGCTATGTGAGACAATTCATATATCCACGTATAGGGAAACAAACATGGAAACCATTCTGAGAGATGCATGCATGTTGAGGACTGCATGTATATACAATGCTGAAACAGATGAATTCATGCAGCTACCAAGTGGAATAGGGAAGTTAGTTGATCAAGTCACAAGCATACATAGTGGCTAATGGTTTTAGAAGTCTACAATGGCCCCCAAAGGTGTGTCTTTGTCAGATCCAAAGTAACATTGCTCCCAAAAGATTGAACAAATTTGACTGAAAATTATATATATATATATATATATATAATATTATATATTATAGCATCAGCAGAAGCTCTTTATCTTTGGGGGGTCAGACCACTTCATCTAGACTCATCCTAATGTTGCTGAGTGTTGCAAGTGGCAATGCATGGATTGTGTAACTTCCCACAAGAACAGGAAATTAGGTGGAAGTTATTGAAGATATTAAAAATGGATACCTTGACTGGACAATGAACTAGCGCTGCGGTGTGCAGTAACTTAGGCTGTGTGTAAGCTTTCCAATATAACTTTGAAGGTCTGTTCTTGTATTCCAAAATTAGTACCAGCCTTTTAAACGGCTTTGGTTAACCTGATAAGTCAAGGGTGCCCGCAGGATTTTTTAACTTGCATGGTACGCACAAAAAATTAGACACTGATTAGCATTTAAATTGCACTCAAACGTATCAATGTAACAGAAGTGTATAGAATTAAATAAAAAGTGACCTTGAACATAATACATAATATATAGAACCTAGAATGGTGGCAGTAACTGGATACCTCCCAAATTAAGCAGATATGGGGCTATATGTCATTTGAAAATAACATTATTCATGATTAAAATTTATAGAAGTTGTTGCGCAATGGTAAAATGGCGAATTTTTTAGGCGCTGTTACACTTGAATGAGCGGAAATGCGACCTTGTACAAAACGAAACTATTCTAAAAGAAAGCATTGCCAAGGTATATATAACTTGTTGTAAGAGATGTATTTTAGTGTTTTATGGATATTATATTACTTTTTAAGCTATAAGTTTGTAACAGATTAAAAGTATTATTTTAATTGAACTAGGCCTCTTGCAAAGATTGGTACGCAATAGCGTACTTTGCGTATTAGCTGTGGGCGCCCTTGATAAGCATCAAAAGTATTTCCCAAGGCATATTTAAGATCTGCCTCTACTTGGTTTGGGGGGTCAAAGGCTCCCCAGTATTATTTTTGGTGGGTCTACAGACCCCACTGACCCACCCCACGCCCCCCCTTTCCGCCGCCCCTGATATATATATTATATACCATTTAAGATATCATTGAATCAATACTGTTAAATTTATTTTGCCTTTTCCGCTCACACTCCCAGCACTCGCATTTGAAGGGTGTGCAGAGCATTGTATAAACTACTATTATGATACTCCTAGAGTGGGGGTTGTTTCAGGAAGTTGAATGTATTTGCCATGTCACCCTCCAATTAATTCCACAGCCATACAGCTGCCATGGCTGCTACTTCCACACCCGTTCAAATTGCTATATTTTCCAGTGAGGTTCTGAACTGCATTTGCTCACTATTAGTAGGGGGTGCTGGTGGCTTAGTGGGCTGCTGATGTGGCTGCTGAGCCAAGTTATATGGGATGGATTAAGGTCCATGCATTCCCAGTGATGGTGTACGTGTCGTTGGTGTTTATTCTTTGCACCCCCCTGTCACTACCAAGGGAAGAAGAGACAGGAAGGCCCACTACAGCCACCTAACAAACTAACATGGCATGATTTAACATTTGACAGAAACAATAATGATTATGTAGTATGTTTGTTTGTTTGTTAATTTGTTTGTGCACTTTCCCTGAAATAGTAGTCATTGAGTTAAGTGGGTGTCCCAGTCTAAATAAGATCAATCAATCAATCAATCAAGTATAGGTATAGTTGTGATTTCTATATATAGTGACAATATAAACTGTGTAGATTGTATGGGTCCAATGATGGCAAGAAGATGGGATAATTATTATAAAATGGTAATGATTACTGCATGGTATGGTGAGGTTAATTGATGGAGTCACAAGCATGCATAGATAGAACTCTGCTGCAGGCTCACATATTGGTCTTAAACATCTACTATATGTCCCCAAAAGTGATCTTTGGTTCTAAATCACAGGTCAATACAATGGAATTATAAGGTAAATCATGTGAAATGAACAACTAAGGACTCAGGGAAGTTACAAGTTGATGTCATACATTTGACAAAAAATCATGCTACTCAAATGGAATTAACAGTCTGCTCATACCGCCATGCAGAGCTTACTATTGATGGCTCTCAACTACGTACCTCAATACCTGATGTAGACCTATAATTCGATACACAGAATGGAGCGCTGTCTGATATACAGTGAAACCTGCTATATTGAGGACACTTAATTGAAAATCTGCACACCTGCATAGCTATAGACTATTTACATATATGAATAACATGCATAGTGGTACAACCTGGAAAATCAGCATATATACCTCTGCAATCAGGATACTTTTGGTGGTCCCCAAGGTGTCCGTATTACACAGGTTCCATTGTATACTTTGCTCTGTTTGTTTCGGGAAGTTGAATATATTTGTCATGTTGCCCTCCATGCAGGCCTTTTTCAATAGCCATTACAGTACTCCCACAACTATTCCAACTGTATTCATTACTAGTTTATACTATCTATTAGATAAACGGGCATAGTGGACAGTGGCAGATCCCTGCAGTGATGGATGGTGGCGGATTGAAGGTATGGATGCAAGACTAGGTGAAAAAGGAACCTTTTAGTGGAATTTCACGGTGGTCTAATTTATGGACGGCCATCTTGTTTTTGCATCATGCAACCCTACATCTAGAGTACTATTATACGTTTCATAATTATTTAATAGTAATAATTAGCATATAATAATAAATGATACATGTATACATCCAACATCTGACAATTTCACACCCTATACATGTAATTTCCTGCATGCAACACCTTGCCAGCCTAAAAGTAGGAATGATTGGGCCACTTTACATGACCCTTGCAAATGCAGTGAATCTTGCTTAGTAAGTACATCAAAGGGATACAAAATCAGTACACCTTGACAGAGGTATATTACTATCAGGGTTGGTTTATGTATATATGAGGCACAGGGACAGAATGAGGAGTACTTAACCAAGTACTTACTAAGCAAGTTCCATGCACTGTGCATAGTAACTTATACAACACAAGGCTTCACTATATAGTTGAGCAGCACAAGGATGGTCTTAATGACCTCAAAAGAATTAGCATAAACATTTAATTTACATCACACTGTCAGTTCTAGGCAGTATGAAATAAGTTTGTTAAATCATCGATCCCTTCAATTTCCTCCCGGGTATAAACTAGGAGTAACTGTGATATAATGTATTGCATGGGAAGCATACACATGCGTGCACCCAAGTATGCATACACACATGCACGCACACACAATGTCATGTACATAATACACATATTGCGTACTCTTGCTCAACTGCTGCAATTGTCATTTGAGATGCTCTTATACTCTCTTCATGATCTGCAATCTCCCTGTCCTTAGTATGTCTCAGTTCCTCAAACTGCTGTCTCAATTCCTCATGCTGAAGGTAGAGGTATACAGCAAATTATTAGACACAATGCCAATGCACGTGACAGTATATAGGACAATTCTTAAGCCGCATGCAGTAAATTTTTGTTTTTGGGTAGCTCAAACCCATTCCGCTAACACAACGGAAATAGAAAACTCGCTATACACTCGTAATAATGAGCATATAATAATAAATGATACATAAACAAAGTTTTGCAACAATGTGGTAATTAGAATCAATACAATTTGTACATACATACAACTGTGCAACTATATGCACCTCAAAATTCCATGTCATGATATGATACTGTACAGTACATGATAAAGACAGATTCTGAAAGAAAACACAATCACTACATGGTCCTGTATACTCCTATAGCTTGTTTGACTACACTATATACATACATCGGTATACGAAGGTGCATGCGCTGACGCCACACATGCAGGTATACATATACACATGCACACCTTCTGGTTTTGTCTCTCAAGTTGATTGATTTGATTCATGGCTACACTTAGCTGAGACTCAAAGTTCTAAGAACACAATGGCAGATTGTGAGCTTTCTACAAGAACATGATATACAAATATCATGCTATAAGGTAACAATTTAAGACAGGGCCAGAGGAAGCTACTACACATATGTATATAATGTTCTGCACATGTGCATGGGATGTAAGAATTTGCACAGCGTGCACTCAGTCCAATTAAACTCTGTCTATAGCCCTATACCCATTATCCTCCAGGTATATATAGCCCTATATGCTCGTCTATAGCCCTATGCCCGTCTTGCCCTAACCCAGTGTCTGTTGCACTTGTTACAAGAGTTTTGGAGGATGCTTTATGATAAAGCCTTCTTGCACTGTCCTGTGTCAATCCCAAATTATTTTATCATTTTTAAATGGTTTTACTATAATACTTATATACCCTTACAAATCTTCAAGGATTTGTAATGCTATATATGTTATACATGCATATTATGAACATGCCTCACGAACCTTTGCCTTACTCTCAGTTCTTCTGTTGCTATCCATAACAACACGAAGCTGGGATTCATAGTGTGACTGGGTTTCCTAATACAAAAATCTCCATAATACAAATATACAACTCGTGTATGTGTGCGTGTGTGCATGTGTGTGTCTGTTTGTGCATATGTATGTGTGTGTGTGTGTGTGTGTGTTGTGTGTGTGTGTGTGTGTGTGTGTGTGTGTGTGTGTATGCATGTGTATATATACGCGCATGTGTCTGCATGCGTGTGTGTACATGTACACATGTGTGTGAGCTTGCTGTAAACATGCAGACTGCATGCACGCGGTGATATACCTTCATCATACTCTCAAATCGTCCATTCATCTCCATGGCAACACGAAGCTGGGATTCATAGTGTGATTTCTTTTCCTATAAAAGTATGCAGCCAATTATCTCAATCATGCAGTAAACAAAGAATGAGTCGCCTATAGCAATGTGTAGAAGATGGTAGC
>CAUJGJ010000242.1:5158358-5175858 GCA_963170055.1 Halisarca cf. caerulea | reverse complement strand
AGTCATGCACTTCCAACACAAACAGTGCATGAAACATGGGACAAGGTGCACTTGGACATATATACTGACAATGCTACACTTTGTCCCACGCGGGGTGCCTATTAAATTCCATAACACATGATAACTAAGTCCAGTTGTCTTGAAACACACACAATGCAACAGCAGTTCACAGTGTACATGCGACATCAGCTCTACTAATGGAATGGAAAAAAGAAGAAATACATACACAAATAACACTTACTCAAAATATGGGACAAGACAACCATGCACTCACCCACTGAGAATGTATATAATGTAACGAGTGGAATATTAGGCCAATAGATAGGAAAAGAGAAGAAATGCATGTACTTTTCAACACAAACACATACTCATAACATGGGTTAAGACAACAACTCACCGGCTGAGGATGTACATAATACGACGAGTGGAACATTAGGTCAATGGATAAGAGAAGAGTAGAAATACATGCACTTTCAACACAAACACATACTCATAACATGGGACAAGACAACAACTCACCCACTGAGAATGTATAATATACAATGAGTGGAACAGTATATGTCAATGGATATTAAAAAAAGAAGAAATACATGCACTTTTCAACACAAACATATACTCGAAATATACATATTGGACAAGACAACAACTTACCCACTGAGAATGCATGTATAACATAACGAGTGGAACATTAGGTCAATGGATAGAAGAAGAGTGAAATACATGCACTTTCAACACAGACACATACTCATAACATGGGACAAAACAACAACTTACCCACTGAGAATGCATGTACATAACATAACGAGTGGAACATTAGGTCAATGGATAGGAGAAGAGTAGAAATACATGCACTTTCAACACAAATACATACTCATAACATGGGACAAGACAACAACTCACCCACTGAGAATGTATAATATACAATGAGTGGAACAGTATATGTCAATGGATATTAAAAAAAAAGAAGAAATACATGCACTTTTCAACACAAACATATACTCGAAATATACATATTGGACAAGACAACAACTTACCCACTGAGAATGCATGTACATAACATAACGAGTGGAACATTAGGTCAATGGATAAGAAAAGAGAAGAAATACATGCACTTTTCAATACAAACGCATACTCAGAACATGGGACAAGACAACAACTCACCCACTGAGAAAGTACATAACACAACGAGTGAAACAATGCCATTGGATAAAAAAGAGAAGAAATACATGCACCTTTAACACATCATATGAAAAACATGACACAAAACAACAACTCACTGACTGCATAAGAATGTATACATAATACAACGAATGAGACATTGGGTCAATGGATAAGAAAAGGGAAGAAATACATGCGCGTTTCAATACATATATACTTAAAACATGGGAAATGACAACAACTCACCACCTGACAATGTACATAATATGATGAGTGAAACATAAGGTCAAGGGATATAGGAAAAGAGAAGAAATACATGTACTTTTCAACACAAACACATGCTCAAAAGATGGGACAAGACAATTCACCAGCTGAGAACGTACATAATACGACAAGTGGGACATTAGGTCAATGGATAGGAAATGAGAAGAATTCATGCACATTTCAACACAAACACATACTATACATTTCCTAATTTGTTCAGCAGAGAAATTTCATGTTGAAGTCGGCAATAATTATTATTAGAGATACAATGGCTAGAACCATGATAATAACTAGGTAGAGAATGGCGGTGGCAATTTTTGTTCCTGACGTGCAGTATATGGGTATCTCAAAACACGGGACAAGACAACTACTCATGCACCGGCTGAGAATGTACATAATACAACAAGTGGAATATTAGGTGAATGGATAGGAAAAGAGACAAATACATGCACTTTTCAACAGAAACACATACTAAAAACATGCATGGGACAAGACAACAACTCACCGGCTGAGAATGCACATAATATGACGAGTGGAACATTAGGTCAATGGATAGGAAAAGAGAAGAAATGCATGTGCATTATAACAGAAAACACATTCTCAAAATATGGGACAAGACAACAACTCACCTCCTGAGAATGCACATATGATGAGTGGAACATGCATGAGGTCAATCGATATAGGAAAATAGAAGAAATATGCATTCACTTTTTAACACAAACACATATTCAAAACATGGGACAAGACAACAACTCACCGGCTGAGAATGTATATAATGAGATGAGTGGAACAATGAGGTCAATGGATAGGAAAAGAGAAGAAATGCATGTGCGTTATAACAGAAAACACATTCTCAAAATATGGGACAAGACAACAACTCACCTCCTGAGAATGCACATATGATGAGTGGAACATGCATGAGGTCAATCGATATAGGAAAATAGAAGAAACATGCATTCACTTTTTAACACAAACACATGTTCAAAACATGGGACAAGACAACAACTCACCGGCTGAGAATGTATATAATGAGATGAGTGGAACAATTAGGTCAATGGATAGGAAAAGAGAAGAAATGCATGTGCGTTATAACAGAAAACACATACTCAAAATATGGGACAAGACAACAACTCACCTCCTGAGAATGCACATATGATGAGTGGAACATGCATGAGGTCAATCGATTTAGGAAAATAGAAGAAATACATTCACTTTTAAACACAAACACATATTCAAAACATGGGACAAGACAACAACTCACCGGCTGAGAATGTATATAATAAGATGAGTGGAACAATTATAGGTCAATGGATAGGAATAAAGAAGAAATGCATGCACGTTTTAAACACATACCATATAGCGGGAAATTTTCACGGGGTAAAATTTTCGTGAATGGTTTATTTCCCAAATAATATTGTCGCAGATCCCTAAAATTCAGGAGGCCATTTTTTTCTTATAGGCAATACTATGAAAGTAGCTTTTGAGTGTATCATGCACTGAACAAAATGGCACAAGTTGAAGACATTTACACCATTTACACTTCAGTTGAAGGTTTGAGGTTATATACTTTTGCTTTCTAATGGGCCATGAAACTTTCAGGTGTGCATACTCCATGCACCTGATCATTTCGTTTGAAGAAGTGAAAAGGTGGCGTATAGCATAAGCAGGTTTTCAAGATGCAGCCAACAAAATCTCAGTGTGAACTGCAACAAAATCCAGTTACAAACAACAAAGTCTGACTGCTGCTACACCAAAGACAATGGTGCAGGAGCCTAGCGTGTACATAATACATGAACCTGAAATAGCTGGATGTTTAGGGCTTATAGATTTTACAAATTGGACATTTTGCAAATGCTGGGATATCCGTGAAATCTGTGAAAATATTGTTCCGTGAATATTTCCCACTATATGGTACTCAAAACATGGGACAAGACAACAACTCACCTTCTGACGATGTACATAATATATGACGTGTGGAACATTTAATTTAGGTGAATGGATAGGAAAATAGAGGAAAAGCATGCACTTTTCAACACAAACACATACTCAAAACATGGGACAAGACAACAACTCACCAACTGAGAATGTACATAATATGACGATTTGGACATTAGGTCAATGGATAGGAAAAGAGAAGAAATACATACACTTTTCAACACTAACACATACTCAAACATATAGGACAAGCAACAACTCACCGCCTGAAAATGCACATAATAAGAAGAGTCGAACATTAAGTCAATGGATATGGGGAAAGATCGAGAGGAAATACATGCACTTGTCAATACAAACACGCACATACTCAAAACATGGGACAAGACAACAACTCACTTTCTGAGAATGTACATAACACAACAGGTGGAACATTAGGTCAATGGATAGGAAAAGAGTAGAAATACATGCACGCTTTAACATAAATACTCAAACATGGGACAAGACAACAACGCACCAGCTGAGAATGTACAATCATAATAATGCAAGTGGAACATTAGGTCAATGGATAGAAAAAGAGAAGAAATATATGCACTTTTCAATACAAACATGCATGCACATACTCAAAAACATGCATGGGACAAGACAACAACTCACCCCCTGAAAATGTTCATAATGTGACAAGTGGAGCATTTGGTCAATGGATAGGATAAGAGAAGAAATGAACACACATTTAATAACGCAAACATATATATTTAGAACATGGGACAAGGCAACAACTCACATACTGAGAATGTGATGAATGGGACATTAACGGTCAATGGATAGAGAAAGAGAAGAAATACATGCACTTTTCAACACAAACATACGTATACTCAGAACGTGGGACAAGACAAGAACTCACCAGCTGAGGATAAGTATACGACAAGTGGAACATTAAAGGTCAATGGATAGGGAAAGAGAAGAAATACATGCACATTTCAACACAAACACATACTCAAAACATGGGAAAAGACAACAACTCACCACCTAACAATGCACATAATACAATGAGTGGGACATTAGGTCAATGCAAAAAGAGACGAAATACATGCACGCTTCAATGCAAACATACTGTATACTAAGAACATGGGACAAGACAACAACTCACCAGCTGAGAATGTACATAATACGACGAGTGGAGCATTAGGTCCATGGATAGAAAAAGAGAAGAAATACATGTACTTTTCAACAAAAATGCATAATCAAAACATGGGACAAGACAACAACTCACTGCCTGAGAATGTACATAATACGACGAGTGGAGCATTAGGTCAATGAACAGAGGAAGAGAAAAAAACATGCATTCACTTTCAACACAAACAAACACTCAAAGCATGGGACAAGACAACAACTCACCACCTAACAAAATTGAATGTATATATGCATATAATACGATGAGTGGAACATTAGGTCAATGGATAGGGTAAGAGAAGAAATACAAGCACGTTTCAACACAAGCATAATAATACTCAGAACATTGGACAAGACAAGAACTCACCAGCTAGGACAATACGATGAGTGGAACATTATGGGTCAATGGATAGGGAAAGAGAAGAAATACATGCACATTTCAACACAAGCACATACTCAAAACATGGAAAAGACAACAACTCACCACCTAACAATGCACATAATACAATGAGTGGGACATTAGGTCAATGCAAAAAGAGACGAAATACATGCACGCTTCAATGCAAACATATATACTAAGAACATGGGACAAGACAACAACTCACCAGCTGAGAATGTACATAATACGACGAGTGGAGCATTAGGTCCATGGATAGAAAAAGAGAAGAAATACATGCACTTTTCAACAAAAATGCATAATCAAAACATGGGACAAGACAACAACTCACCGCCTGAGAATGTACATAATACAACGAGTGGAGCATTAGGTCAATGAACAGAGGAAGAGAAAAAACATGCAATGCACTTTCAACACAAACAAACACTCAAAATATGGTACAAGACAACAACTCACCCCCTGAAAATGTACATAATACGATAAGTGGAGCATTAGGTCAATGGATGGGATAAGAGAAGAAATACATGCACTTTTCAACACAAGTACACACTCAAAACATGGGACAAAACAACAACTTACCAACTGACAATGTATACATAATACAACGAGTGGAAGATTAGGTCAATGTATAGGAAAAGAGAAGAAATACATGAACTTTTCAATACAAACACATATTCAAAACATGGGACAAGACAATAACTTACAAACTGACAAAGTACATATTAAGATGAGTGGAAGATTAGGTCAATGGATAGGGAAAGAGAAGAAATACGCAGTCATGTACTTTTCAATGCAAACACACTCAATTAAAACATGGGACAAGATAACAACTCACCCACTGACAATACAACAAATGCAACATCAGGTCAACGGATATATGGAATTAAAGAAAAGAAATACATGCACTTTTCGACACAAATGCATTTACTCTAAACAAGGGACAAGTCAGCAACTCACCACCTGAAAATGTACATAATACAACGAGTGGAACATTATAGGTCAATGGATAGGACAAGAGAAGAAATACATGCACGTTAAAACACAAGCACATATATACTAAAAACATGGGAGACGACAACAACTCACCCACTGAGAATGTACATAATATGATGAGTGGAACATTAGGTCAATGGATAGGGAAAGGGAAGAAATACATTCATTTTTCAATACAAACACATATTCGAAACATGGGACAAGACAATTTAACAACTCACCTCCTGAAAATGTACACAATTCGAGAAGTGGAACATTTCAGCCAATGGATAGGAAAATAGAAGTAATGCACATTTCAACACAAAACACATAGTCATTGTGCATAGTATTTAAGTATGTATAGCATCCGTTACCATGGTAATGGTACGATTATACAGCGATTATATAATGTATAGAAGAAGGGTGTCTAACTAGCCATAAGTTTATACTTGGAAACTTGTGTTTTGAAGCAGATACCTCTCTGCATGCAAAGTTCCTTAAAGAGCTTTCCAAAGAAACATGCTACAAATCAAACCCAAAAGAAGCCAATCTTTGCCACCGCAAGAAGCGAACTCAGCATTGTAACCGAGAAAGTCTTTATTTGGGATTCTTACTGCCGATTCCCTTCAGAAACTCCATTCAAATTATACTTCATCAAATTCCTTGGAGTCAAGAACACTTGCCCAAAGTCCATGAACGGATGCTATATATAGTAGTATATTATACGTAGTAGTATAATATATAGTGGTATAGGCAATCAGGCTGTATGGCATATAAAATGCCCTTGCCCTCTGGCACTTTGCGTCCGAGGGACTAGGTATTTTATATGCCATACAGCCTGAGTGCCTATGTCTTAACTATACTTATATGCTTAACAACTCACATCTTTCATTTTGGTTGGCACACTATTTTCTGATTTTGGTTTCCTCTTATCGTCTATCCTCTCATCGGCGACTTTCTTTGCTACTGGTAACCTTAGTATTGGGTTGTCTTTACGAGTTCTTTGCAGTCTGTGTACAATTGGCAAGTACATATGAAGTAACCATAAATATTCAGGCAACTTTATTACTAAAGCAAGCAGTGTTCTGTCAGCTTCGATTGTCATTTTTGTAAGCTTATATTGGTACAACATGCATCTCTCTTATAAAATATCATATAGTCTTTCCTATAAGCCTGGAATCCAAAGTACAGACATATACTGTCTACAATTTCAACTGCTGATTCAAAATATTGTTGCTGTTATGATTGTGAGCCATTTATTGCATTGCAATTCATTAACAGCTGTCTGGATCTTACGCAATGCCACATCGGCCATTCTAATGATGGCACGAAAGATGTACATCATTCATATCCATGTGTATACGTACAGGGAAAACGAGCTTGGAAACCATCCTATTTTGAGACATGCCTGTTGATGGCTGTATATATGATGATGAAATGGAAGAAGCCATGTAGTTATCAGATGGAATAGCAAGGTTAATTGTTCGAATCACAAGCATGCATACACAGCCAGTAGCTAAATGGTGTTAAAAGTCTACAATGGCTTCAAAGGTGTGTCTTCATCAGATCCAAAGTAACATTGCTCCTAACCAATTGAATAAATTTGACCAAATATCATACTATATTTGAGATAAAGGAATGCAGTTAAATTTGCCTTGCTTTTCAACCCACACTCCCAGCACTCGCTAATATTGATGCATGGGGCTTAATAGACTATAGATTGATATAAGTAACGGGGTATTGTCTATAAATTACTACTATGATACTCCGTGGAGTGGGGTTTGTTTTGGGAAGTATAATATATTTGCCATGTCGCCCTCCATCTAATTCTACAGCCATTACTATAGTAATTTATAGCCATGGCTGCTACTCCAATGTACATAAAATACATATAAATACACAGTGGTAGAAATAGCATTTGACATTTGTTAGGACAAACGGCTGACCCAGTGTTGTATTGGTAGGACATTTTGAGGATTGGTCAGCCATTTCTAACCATCATAGATTATGTACGTACGTATGTACATGTGTACATACATAATACGTACAAAGAAATCTTAAGCACTAAACCTTGAGACTGCAGCTGGCAAAACAAATTGGCACTTGATTGTAATATAGTCAATAATGGAGAATCAGCTCTCAGTTTTAGTAGTCAGTCAAATGGCTGACCCAACTCAATTTTAGTCAGCCATATTCATGTTATGTTCGGAAAATGGCAGATGGCAGGCGGCTATTTCAAGCCCTGAATACATATATTATATTAATTAATATGTATATATTTTTCAACAAGGTTCTGAACTGCATTCACTACTAGTAGGTAGTTGTGAAGTCTATATAGTGACAATAAACTGTGTGGATGGGGTCTAATGATGCTGAGAAGATGGGATTACAAAATGGCACAATTTTCAAGTGGTACACAGTGAGGTTAATTGATTGAATCACAAGCATAGAGACAAAGCTCTGCATGTTGTCCACATATTGGCCTTAAAAGTCTGCTATGACCCTGAAAGTATAATTTGGTATTTAGTTCTCAATCATAGGTCGATATGGAATGTAAATTATAAGTAATGAGCAACTAAAGACTCAGGGAAGTGTGCTATACAAGCCATAAATTTGCAAAAAATCATTTTACTCAAACAAAATCAACAGTCTGCTCATGCACACTCCTAGTGCTTTCTATTATAGAATGGAGCCCTGTCTCAATTACGTACATGCAGGAAAACCTGCTATTGCAAACACTATAAAATCTGATTCAGCACACCTGCATATTAACTAGACTATTTTATGCATGGCTCCAAATTCTCATACATGTATGTATTTAATTCAGTGACATTCGTACAACCCTAGAAAATCAGGACATTTCTGTAATCAGGAAAGTTTTGGTGGTCTCTGAGGTGTCCACATTACACATGTCAGGTTCCATTGCTGTTTGTTTTGGGAAGTCGCAATGATGCCCTCCATTTTCAACAGATATTATACAGCCATGTGTGGCTGCTACTCCCACATCCATTCCAGCTATACATTCATTAGTAGTTTTGGACATAATAGACAGTGGCAGGTCCATGCAGGGAAGTATATATTATATATATATATATATATATATATATATATATGGCCGCAGATTGAAGGTATGGATGCATGATTAGGTGGGAGTATAAAAGAGACTTTCTAGTGGAATTTTATTGTGGTCTAATGTATGGATGGCCATCTTGTTTTTGCATCATACACCCAGACATCTGGAGTACTAATATGTTTCATAGTTATTAATTATTATTATATTAGTAATAATGCTTAATAATAATACATTATAATAAGTGAACATCATCTGAATTCTGACTGTCTCATACCCCTATACTATACATACATCTGCTGCCACATGCACCTTGCCTGCCTTAAAGTATAGGGTTGGCCAGGCTACTTTACACGGCCCTTGCATTAATTTTGGTAAATGACACAATACAAGGTTTCCTGCATGTGCACTGTTGAACAGTACAAGGATGGTCTCAATGACTTGTGTCATTAAGTTAGCATAAACAATATGTGTACACATTGGGGGTGCTGGTGGCTCAGTATAGGTTGTGCATTGGAAGTTAAGCTGTGAACGCAAGGTGTACCATCCGATCTGTGTGTATTTGGCGTTTTTTTCCCCTGCACCCCCTGCCACCAACTCAGGAATAGATGAGAGATGACCTATAATAGATATATATACTGCAGCCACCAAACTGATTAATAATTTTGATTAAATTAATTGTGTGGGTGGGTGCATGAGTGTGTGTGGGATACTGGGGGCCTTAATAGTAGCCTCAGGCTAATGGCCCACCCAGTCAAAATAATAAAATATTATAATTATTATCATTATTACTATAATCACGAGAAAATGCAATTAATAATTACACAATAATAATAATAATTAACCATGATGACATGCAAAGCTACACATACGTACATGCACATAATTACAGTTAGTCCGATGTATCAACCAGCACATGAGTACCAAGGATGGACAAAGCATTCCCACGTTTCATTATTACAGTTTTAAGTTGCAAGTATAAATTTTAGAAATTATGTTTGTTAAATCATCTGTCCATTTCCCATCAGGCTATATTAAAACTGGGAGTAACTGGGATATAATGTGTATATATATATGTATATATATATATAACACCTTCCAATTAGCAATGTACTTTTCCATTATGATAAGAATCAGCCTAGGATCCACAAATTAGTGAACCCAGAGAGATAGCAGCTGTATCAGCTGCTTGTCCACTGCAAAAGTTGTTTACTTCAGCATTGTTATTTGTTTTGAAATTGGAAACACAAAACATCTTTGATCTTTTCTTTGATCTTCCTGGTTTCACAAATTTGTGTATCTTAGGCTGATTTTTATTATATTGGAAAAGTACATTGCTAATTGGAAGGTGTTATATATATATATATATATATATATATATATATATATAATTATTATTATTATTATTATTATTGCATGGCAAGTCCTTGATGTCTTCATCTAATGCAAATGTGGGGGCTATATTATAGTATTAACTGAGGTATAGGGAATGGTTTCTAGGGACATTGTACTATCTATCCTTATAAGATACTGTATTATTATTATATGGATGTAAGGAAGTGTAAGTGGGAATGAACTGATCCTGAGAACAGAGCAGATTGTGTTTATCCTAGCTTGGACATTCAGGTCCAAAAGGACCCGCCCCAGGCGCACATCACTGGCATGTGGATTTTCACCTATAAGGCCTTAAATTTGCCCTTAGCACGAGCTATAGTGGCTTCGGTAGGTAATTTCCCTAACGTTACTATGGCCTGCTGTAGGGATATATATAATGTCCCGGTCCTATTTGTAAGGTCACACCTGGGGTGGGCCCAATGGAGCCCATGCAGCCCATTCTCCAAGTAGGAAAAATAATCTACACTGTGGAGCACTTGTTGTCCTTGCCAGAGTGGATTCACACATGGTGGGTAACTGCGCATGCTCAGTTGTGACATCACATGCACGATGGATTTGTCACGCCCCGGGTTTCTGCTAAAGTTACAAGCTATGCTGCATTGTCATGCGCGAGCTATCACTTACGTACAACATTAACCTCATTCAAACTGAGCTTAAATTTCATGTATATACATGTGTAGCCACACATGCACGCACCCACACACACGCATACACACACACAAACACACACACACACATACACACACACACACACACACACACACACACACACACACATACACACATGCACACACACACACACACACACGCACACACACACATGTACACACATGCACACACACATACACACACATACATGTACACATACAGGATTGTACATACATACGTATGCGTACTTTTGCTCAAATTCCACACTGTCTGTCCTATGAGATACTTTCAAATTACGCCAAAGATCTGCAAGCTCCCTTTTCTGGGTAAGTCTCAGCTCCTCAAATTGATGTTTCAGCTCCTCACGCTGATGTGTCAGTTCCTCATGGTGATGTCTCAGCTCCTCAAACTGATGTCTCAGCCCCTCATGCTCACATCTCAGTCCCTCATGCTGCTGTCTTTGTTCCTCATGCTGACGACCAAGCCCCTCATGCTGATCTCTCAGTTCTTCATGCTATATAGTGTTATGCAGCAAATCGTTAGACGTAATGCAAATGCATGTGACAGTATATACAGGACAATTCTCAAGCCGCGTGTGTGTAGCAGCAAATTTATACTAGTAAAAGTTTTGCAACAATATATACATATATTGCAAATTATTTCATAAAATATTTGTAGATCAGTGCACAAGGTCATGTATAATGCACCTTAAAATTCCACATCATATGATACTGCCACGCATATATGTATACAGTGCATGATCATTGTACTATATACTCCTAGCGCATTGGACTGCATGATGTGGGCTACATGGTATGTACCTATACCAGGTTTAAACATATTCACAGTTACCTTCTGGTTAAGCCCCTCCAGTTCTTTGATTTGATTCATGGCTACACTTAGCCGAGACTCCAAGTCCTGAGAACACAATGCCAGATTGTGAGCTTTCTACAGTAGCATATATCATATATATATAGATATGTCAACCAAGAACAAACTACTCAACACTATTATTCTGAAGTGTTCGAGTTGACTAATATAATTATTAATTATATTAGTTATATTATTATTATTATTATATTATTATATAATAATGATACAATGATGATGAAAAAAATGCTATTAATAATAAGTAAATTACATGTCCTTAAAACCCTTGCCTATATCATAAACATGCAGTTACAAAATTAAAGCACACTCACCCACCCACATAATATATACTGATCAATGCATTAATTAACAAAGTTGTCACTGACTGTGACAGGGAGGGATTACTACACTGCATGTGTTTTATTAGACATTATACCATGTATGTACTTATCATTTGTTATTGGCTCCGTGATCATTATCCTGAAAGAAAACCCCTGTACATACAATAGATACCATACACATACATACATCAAAAACATGCACGATCATTCATGTCTCACATGGCAGGCACACACACACACCCTCCAAAAAAACTTCATCCAAGATAGCACCCTAGCTGTACATGCATAGAAAATGTCTCACAAACCTTTGTTTTGCTCTCAAATTGTCTGTTGCTATCCATAACAACACGAAGCTGGGATTCATAGTGTGATTGGGCTTCCTAATACAAAAACACATCTGCATACACATATATACAACTCATGTGTGTATGCATGTGTGTGCTTGTGTGCGTGCATGTGTGAGTGTATGTGTGTGCATGGGAGCTTACTGTAATTACATTGCATAACTGAATAAAACAATTTGGTGAGCTTTCATGTTCCTTTTAACTGCATGCATGCAGCAGGGGCGTAGCTCCATTGTTTCCTGGTTGCCAGGAAACCCCCTCATTACAAATCCCTTTAATCTGAAGCCACCAGTATGCTAGTCAATCATACAATTAATCCCTGGGCCAACACTTCTCTCCAATTGTCACCTTGCAGCATGCACTGCACTAGGCTAACCTGGTCTACTGAGAGCACTGTAATGCTGTTAATACTACATTTGTGCATGCTTTGTGCTCTTTTTAGTCGTTTCTAGCTTGTCTGACACACTAGTATTCAAACAGCCATTACAAATGTAAATGTGGTGTTCCCTTGCATGCATGTGGCCACAGTGTTGGTATACCACATACTACAGTAAGTAAAGGTAGGCTATAATCATAGTATACAATGTGTCCAGGATAACACTATTTTTGTACACCAAGTGCCCATGATCATGGCTTTTAGAAACCCCCTTATTTTTCTTCTGGCTATGCCCCTGTGCAGTGACATACCTTAATTTAAAAGTTTATTATATACTCTCAACTAATCAATGAATGAATTTGAATATGCGCATATAGTATGATATACACATGCATAGAAATTAATGTCTCACAAACCTTTGTTTTACTCTCAAGTTGTTTGTTACTATCCATCACAACACGAAGCTCGGATTCATAGTGTGATTGGGCTTCCTAATACAAAAAAACATCTCAGAAGCATACACATGCATTCAACTTGTGTGTGTGTCTGTGCACACGTGCGTGTATGTATGTGTGCATGTGTATATAAACTTTCTATAAACAAAGTACATGCACAACTGAAAAACAATTTGGTGAGCTTGCATGTTCCTGCTAACTGTGTACATGCCGTGATATACCTTCATCATATTCTCAAATAGTCTGTTCATTTCCATGGCAACACGAAGTTGGGATTCATAGTGTGATTTTGTTTCCTATTAAAACAATAATTATCTCAATCATTAAACACAACTGCACTACATGCATGTGTGTGTGTGTGTGTGTGTGTGTGTGTGTGTGTGTATGTGTGTGTGTGTGTGTGTGTGTGTGTGTATGAGTGTGTGTTCCATATAGCATGAACTATATAGTTTGTCAATGATATATCATTGACCTCACGTTTTAGTCTATCATAATGTATGCGTCTGCTAGAAATTTAGGGTTAAAGTTGACTGCATTGAATCTGGTCATACAGTAGCTGCTAATCATATGCAGCAATTGTATGTTTTGATATAATATAATATATGCACTACCAAATAGACTCATGATCTCCATATAATTTATATAATAAGACAATGTTGGCAACATGCCGATAGGGTATAAGATTGTCTAAATAGTGCGGCCTTACTTCATTGAATCATACACCACATACAAGACATACAACTATCATAGTATGTGCCAATGTGGAGTCACTCACCACTTGATATTTCAGAAAGCAGCGAACAAGAAATGCAGGTGGACGCTCCTTGTAGTCATCCTTCAAACACTCCAGAATGATTGGCCTAAGAGGATGATGATAATCAGGTAGCTTAGACAAGTCTTGACTACGTCTCACAACCTCTGGTTGCGTCCCAATCCCTATGATACCGGGTGAAGGTTGGCGACCTGTTGCTACCTCCAGCATCACAACGCCCAGGGAGAACATGTCGATCTTCTCCGTGTAGTGAGATGTTGGATGGAGAGCTTCGGGAGGCATGAAAGGAACAGCTCCTGGTTGGCGAGTATTTAAGAACTCCACCGATGAATCTTTCAAGCGGGATTGACCGAGGTCGCCGACTTTCACCACGCCCTCTTCGCTCAACATCACGTTCTTGTCCGTTAGATCGCGATGGACGGTGGGAGGTGAACGACTGTGGAGGAATTCCAGAGCGCGAGCTATCGACAAACATATGTCCATTTGTCGAGGGCGATTTATTTTATCTCTACCAAGAAGATCTCGCAGATTCTCCTTCATTTTCTCCATCACTAGAAACGGCTCTTTGCTTTTAACGTCGTAGAACGCTCCCCAAAATCCAACGATGTGAGGATGCTCGAGGGTTTCAAGAAGACGACACTCCTTTTCGAAGTCTTTAATGATTTTCTCCCACGATTTCTCATCTTCCTTAGCGGCTTCCAGTAGAAGTTGGTGTATCTTTTTGATTGCTACGGGTCGCCCGTCAAGCTCTCCAACGTGTACAGCACCGTAAGAACCCCGGTTGAGCTCCGCGCCTACTTTCAACGAAGGAGGAGTGGGACGAAAATAACTGGAGAGATTTAGATAGTTTACACCGGCCATGTTGGGATACTTGTATGGCCAGACCCTATTACACTATTATGTACTAATCGCGTTCCCAGCCCCACTTCCGGCCGCCATTTTATTCTCGCCAGATCCATGGATCATATCCCTCGGGATATCCACTTTTCCCGGCGAGAATGAAATGGCGGCCGGAAGTGGGGCTGGGAACGAGATAATTATGTACTAAGTGCACACAAATTAAATTCTGTGTATAACAGCTCAGTAAAGTTAGTGTTGGTCATTTTCCTTAATTTGAAGGTGGAGTGTTCTTTGTGTAAAGGGGAAGGGTAGGTATAGTACGGTGGCTTAAACTTTGAACTCAGGCGGGTGAAGTCTGAGATAGTGCAACTCAACTGAGGGTGAAGTGTCCTTTGTGTAAGAGGAAGTATAGGTAGAACAGCTTATACAACTGAGGGTGAAGTGTCCTTTGTGTAAGAGGAAGTATAGGTAGAACAGCTTATACAACTGAGGGTGAAGTGTCCTTTGCATGTGTAAGAGGAAGTATAAGTAGAACAGCTTACAACTGAGGATGGAGTGTCCTTTGTGTAAAGGGAGGTGAGGATCAGAGCAGATACTGCCTATAGAAGCCCATGACTTCTTGGTGCTGGGATATAGAGTTGTTGCAAAGGCATACATGTAGCAGCTAGCCAGGGATCTATGATGATTGGAGGTCAAGAGCTGACACATTGGAGTGTGATGAATCCATGTTCCAAACTATCACAAGCACATCGAATGACAGCAACAGGCTCACAAATGATCTCTCAAGTAGCCCAGTTACATATCCCTACCTGCCTCCCCTGCCCCCAATCTTGAGGCTGCTTGACTCCCCAGTACCACAACCACACCCACACTCATCTTCCAACACACTCTCCATCCCCCCGTCATGAGTTGGTCTGGTGAGTTCGTCCGAATCAAATAGTTCTCCTTTGTTTGGAGGGAGTGATTACGATGAAGATGAAGCAATGATGACAGCTATGAGAGAGTCATTGAGGGAAGTTGAAAGAGAGGGACAAGTGGAGGAAGGTGTGGGGTGGTATAGAGAGAGGAGGTGTGGGGTGGTAGAGGGATCGAGGGAGGTGTGGGCCGGGTGGTAGAGGAAGGAGGTGTGGGGTGGTATAGAGGGAGGAGGTTTAGGATGGTAGAGGGAGGGAGGTGTGGGATGGTACAGGGAGGAGGTGTGGGGTGGTACAGGGAGGAGGTGTGGGATGGTACAGGGAGGAGGTGTGGGGTGGTATAGAGGGAGGGAGGTGTAGGGTGGTATAGAGGGAGGAGGTGTGGGGTGGTATGGAGGGAGGATGTGTGGGATGGTACGTAGAGGGAGGAGGTGTGGGATGGTAGAGGGAGGGAGGTGCATGTGGGATGGTAGAGGGAAGGAGGTGATAGAGGGAGTATGGTAGTTCGGTGTGCAGGAAGGAAGAAGTGAGTATATACAGTATACTGTGGGGAGGAATGAGGTATAGCCAGATTTGAATGAAAGAATTCGAATCACGTACAACAAAGTCAATTAGCAATTAAAATTCTATTGATAACATAAGATACATTAGTACACACAAGGGTATTAAATTTACACTATTTGCAGTGCAAAGTTGTAAAGCTGAAAAGTTCAGTACTTGTGGATTGTGCAAGGTCATAAAATGCAATCCCAGAAAAACAGCTTGGAGGCATGTCAAGTAACTTTTAGTTAAAGTCAGTTCTGGTCCTTTCTTGAATAGAACAGCACATAAGCCTGTGTACTGGGTCTACTGGGTGCACTGCATGGGCTGACCCTGTGGGGGAGGGGTTGAATTGTACATTACGCCCACAGACTACCATATACGCTTTAATTTCACTGGGTTTTCTATCCACACTTTTTGCAGATTGGAAGCTATCTGTAAAATTTTAGGTTTAAATCAGGATCTTGTGCAATGGCAAAGTTTCACACTTCAAAAATTAAAGCGTATATGGTAATACCAAACATGTACATGCCAAAATCTGGGCATACACAATAGCTGCCCAAATTGACTGGTGTACTACAAATGGTGCAAGGCAAACTGCAGACTTACTGTGAGTCATCGAAGGAGTACCACTGACCACTGTGAACATGTTTGCACAGAGCAGTGTAATGACCACCGTAGGCTGTACCACTGTGGTTGGCCACACCATACAAGGAGTACACACTAGTACCAGGTCCTGTGAACAGAGGATAGAGAGGTTGGCTGTGTGTGTGTGTGTGTGTGTGTGTGTGTGTGTGTGTGTGTGTGTGTGTGTGTGTGTGTGTGTGTGTGTGTGTGTGTGTGTGTGTGTGTATGTGCGTGCGTGCGTGCACGCACGTATGTGTGTGTGTGTGTGTGTATACAAGTGTATATGGATATTCATACATATATTAGACAAACGACAATATACATACGTACACTGTACATGCAGGGAAGGTGATGCCCTTAGAGTGCCCCAATAGAAAGCAATCACACCTTATTAGGAAGTGGTCCACATTCA
>CAUJGJ010000242.1:5140858-5153358 GCA_963170055.1 Halisarca cf. caerulea | reverse complement strand
CCTCCCTCCCCTCCCAATCAGGATGTGGAGCTGCACAATCACCCCCCTCCCCTCCCAATCAGGATGTGGAGCTGCACAATCACCCCCCCTCCCCTCCCAATCAGGATGTGGAGCTGCACAATCAACCCCCCCTCCCCCCCCCTCCCCTCCCAATCAGGATGTGGAGCTGCACAATCACCCCCCTCCCTCCCCTCCCAATCAGGATGTGGAGCTGCACAATCACCCCCCCCCCCCCTCCCCTCCCAATCAGGATGTGGAGCTGCACAATCAACCCCCCCTCCCTCCCCTCCCAATCAGGATGTGGAGCTGCACAATCAACCCCCCCTCCCTCCCCTCCCAATCAGGATGTGGAGCTGCACAATCACCCCCCTCCCCTCCCAATCAGGATGTGGAGCTGCACAATCACCCCCCCTCCCCTCCCAATCAGGATGTGGAGCTGCACAATCACCCCCCTCCCCTCCCAATCAGGATGTGGAGCTGCACAATCACCCCCCCTCCCCTCCCAATCAGGATGTGGAGCTGCACAATCACCCCCCCCTCCCCTCCCAATCAGGATGTGGAGCTGCACAATCACCCCCCCCTCCCCCCCTCCCCTCCCAATCAGGATGTGGAGCTGCACAATCACCCCCCCTCCCCCCCTCCCAATCAGGATGTGGAGCTGCACAATCACCCCCCTCCCCCTCCCCTCCCAATCAGGATGTGGAGCTGCACAATCACCCCCCCTCCCCTCCCAATCAGGATGTGGAGCTGCACAATCACCCCCCCTCCCCCCTCCCAATCAGGATGTGGAGCTGCACAATCACCCCCCCTCCCCCCTTCCCCTCCCAATCAGGATGTGGAGGTGCACAATCAACCCCCCCTCCCTCCCCTCCCAATCAGGATGTGGAGCTGCACAATCAACCCCCCCTCCCCTCCCAATCAGGATGTGGAGCTGCACAATCACCCCCCCCCCCTCCCCTCCCAATCAGGATGTGGAGCTGCACAATCACCCCCCCTCCCCCCCCTCCCCTCCCAATCAGGATGTGGAGCTGCACAATCACCCCCCTCCCTCCCCTCCCAATCAGGATGTGGAGCTGCACAATCAACCCCCCCTCCCTCCCCTCCCAATCAGGATGTGGAGCTGCACAATCACCCCCCCTCCCCCCTCCCAATCAGGATGTGGAGCTGCACAATCACCCCCCCCCTCCCTTCCTCCCAATCAGGATGTGGAGCTGCACAATCAACCCCCCCCTCCCCTCCCAATCAGGATGTGGAGCTGCACAATCACCCCCCTCCCCTCCCAATCAGGATGTGGAGCTGCACAATCACCCCCCCTCCCCCCCTCCCCTCCCAATCAGGATGTGGAGCTGCACAATCACCCCCCTCCCCCCTCCCCTCTCTCCCAATTCCACGATACTTGGTGTTGCATGGTCATGGCCAAGAAAGTTACATACGTAACTAATCATGGGAGGCATTTAGCCACCAATGCAATCGAACAAACAGAGGAGAAGGGACACAGGTGTGTTATGTCCGAATCCAGCCATAAGCATAACATTATACGGTTTCACTCAATGAATTTCATTATAGCACTAACCGCATGGGTTTGTCACGCGTAGAAAACTAGATTTTCGTGATGACATCATGCGCAAACTGGACACATATGCGAGAATATGAGAAAGATGTTCGGACTCTTTTGTAGAACATGTGACAGCATGTGACAACAGTCTGAATAAGAGAGATGCTCGAGTGGAAACTTTATTTCAAAATCGTGGTGGTAAAAATCTCAACTCAGAGCAACGGCAATAGTCCAAACTGCGGTGCACATGAAAGATTCCTGAAGCTTTGCACCTTCTACCATTCGAGTAATGTCCCATATTTTGTGGTTGGAGACCTCTGGAAACTACAGAACACCCTGGACATTACAGCTGTGCTTTGAGCTACCAGGCTCCAGGAATCTTTCAGGGCACTTATGTATCTAAGGAGTCGTTTGAACCTAATGGCGTGTTCAGAAGCTGAGATTTTTACCACCGCATTTTTGCTCTATGCTTTATGTCTTATCGACAGTAGCCAAAGAAATCGCTTGTTGTGAGACGCTTGATTTGTAGACTGTCTTAAAGAGAACACCAACATCACATCAATATGTAGAATAGTAGGTTCATGCCAACATTACCAAATGCAGAAAACAAAACCTGGGGGTTAATTTTAGTGTCTACGAAGCGTCGGCCATTTTGTGTTGTGTCCAAAATCAGACATAACTCACCTACGGAGTAAGGTCTATGCATATACGTGTACGAACAAGTGGAAGTAGATGGAGATTCCATAAAGGACACACACTCACCTTTAGCTAACTGTCCTTTCATCACACTTTCCTGACAGTAACCAAGTTTTGAACCCTTAAAAATGTCAGCCATTTTGGGGGTGTGGCTTAAACACTGAAGTATGCAGTTCATGAAACACTACAAAAGACAAGGAGAGGAGAGGTTAGAGGAGGGTGGTTAGAGGAGGCTAGAGGAGAGGGGGGTTAGAGGAGGTTATAAGACGGTAACTAGAGGAGGTTAGAGGAGGGTGGAATGAGGAGGTTAGAGGAGGGTGGAGTGAAGAGGAGGTTAATTAGGAAGGTGGAGTGAAGAGGAGGTTAATTAGGAGGGTGGAGTGAAGAGGAGGTTAATTAGGAGGGTGGAGTGAAGAGGAGGTCGGAGGAAGTTAGAGGTGGTTAGAGGAGATAGATAGAGGAGGGTGGAGTGAGGAGGGGGTTGGAGGAAGGTGAAGTGATAAGGTTAGAACTAGAAAGTGGTGTGAGGATGAGGTTAGAGGGGGTGGCTAGAGGAAGGTGGTGTGATAAGGTTAGAGGAGGGTGGAATGAGGAGTGTGGAAGAGGGTGGTTGGAGGAGGTTAGAGGAGGGTGGAGAGAGGAGGTTAGAGGAGGGTGGTGTGAGGAGGTTAGAGGAGGGTGGTGTGAGGAGGTTAGAGGAGGGTGGTGTGAGGAGGTTAGAGGAGGGTGGTGTGAGGAGGTTAGAGGAGGGTGGTGTGAGGAGGTTAGAGGAGGGTGGTGTGAGGAGGTTAGAGGAGGGTGGAGTGAGGAGGTTAGACGAGGGTGGTGTGAGGAGGTTAGAGGAGGGTGGTGTGAGGAGGTTAGAGGAGGGTGGAGTGAGGAGGTTAGACGAGGGTGGTGTGAGGAGGTTAGAGGAGGGTGGAGTGAGGAGGTTAGACGAGGGTGGTGTGAGGAGGTTAAAGGAGGGTGGAGTGATGATCAGAGGAGGATGGAGTGAGGGGCTATATGAGGGTGGAGAGGGAAGGGTGCAGGTTAGATGAGGACGGAATGAGGAGACTAGAGGAGGTTAGAGGAGTGTGGAGTGAAGGTAGAGAAGGGTGGAGTGTAGATGTGGGCAGAGCAAAATTCCCTGGTTGTTTTAACTTACAGTGTTGCCAAGATTTCTAAGTCCCTTCAACCCTCTGGGTACCTTGGTATGAGCAGGTAGAGTCTACAAAATAAACAGAAAATTTGAACATCTTCCAGACACGAGAAGTGTGTGTGTGTGTGTGTGTGTGTATGTGTGTGTGTGTGTGTGTGTGTGTGTGTGTGTGTGTGTGTGTGTGTGTGTGTGTGTGTGTGTGTGCGTGCATACGTGCGTGTGTGTGTGTGTGTGTGTGTGTGGAGAAGAAATAAACAAAATACATGCACTTTTAAACACACACACATACTCAAAACATTATAGACAAGACAACAACTCACAGGCTGAGAATGTGCATAATATGACGAGTGGAACATTAGGTCAATGGATAGGACAAGAGAAGAAATACATGCACTTTCAACACAAACACATATACTCAAAATATGGGACAAGACAACAACTTACCCGCTGAGAATGTACATAATACGATGAGTGGAACATTAGGTCAATGGATAGCGAACAACGAGAAATCCATGCGCGTTTCAACACAAATACATACTCAAAACATGGAACATGACAACAACTCACCCACTGAGAATGTACATAATACGACAAGTGGGACATTTGGTCAATGGATATAGGAAAAGAGAAAAAATACATGCCTTTTCAACACAAACGCATACCCAAAATGTGGGACAAGACAACAACTCACAATCTGAGAATGTACATAATATGACAAGTGGAACATTAGGTCAATGGATATAGGAAAGACAAGAAATATATGCACTTTTCAACACAAAGATATACTCAGAACATGGGACAAGACAACAACTCACCCGCTGAGAATGTACATAATACGATGAGTGGAACATTAGGTCAGTATTGACAATTGGAAAGAAAAGAAATACATGCACTTTTCAACACAAACACATACTCAAAATATGGGACAAGACAAAAACTCACCCGCTGAGAATGTACATAATACAGTGAGTGGAATATTAGGTCAATGGATAGGAAAGAGTAGAAATACATGCACTTTTCAACACAAACACATACTCAAAATATGGGACAAGACAAAAACTCACCCGCTAAGAATGTACATAATATGACGAGTGGAACATTAGATCAATGGATAGGAAAGGAAGAAGAAATATACATGCTCTTTTCAACACAAACACATTTATACTCTAAACATGGGACAAGACAACACCTCACCTTCTGAGAAAGTACATAATACGACGAGTGGAACATTGGGTCAATGGATAGGAAAAAGAAAAAATACATGCAATTTTCAACACAAACACATACTCAAAATATGGGACAAGACAACAACTCACCGACTAAGAATATACAACGAGTGGAACATTAGGTCAATGGATTGAATAGAAAAGAAATACTTGCACTTTTCAACGCATTCATATACCCAAAACATGGGACAAGACAATAACTCACCGGCTGAAAATGTACATAATACGACGAGTGGAACATTAGGTCAATGGATAGGAAATTAAGAGAAGAAATACATGCACTTTTCAACACAAACACATGCTCAAAAAATGGGACATGACAACTCACCACCTGAGAATGTACATAAAACCATGAGTGGAACATTAGGTCAATGGATAGGAAAAGAGAAGAAATACGTGCACGTTTCAACACAAAACACATACCCTGAACAACTCACCGGCTGAAAAAAATGAGTGGAACATTAGGTCAATGGGTAGGAAATTAAGAGGAGAAATACATGCACTTTTCAACACAAATACATACTCAAAACATGGGACATGACAACAGCTCACCCACTGAGAATGTACATGATATGACAAGTGGAACATTAGGTCAATGGATAGGAAAAGAGAAGAAATACATGTACCTTTCAACACACTTAAAACATGGGACAAGACAACAACTCACCGACTGAGAATGTACATAATACGACAAGTGGAACATTTGGTTAATGGATAGGAAATGAGGAGAAAAAGTACATGCACTTTTCAACACAAACGCATACTCAAAACATGGGAAAACAGCAACTAACCGGCTGAGAATGTACATAATACGATGAGTGGAACATTACGTCGAATAGATAGGGAAAGAGACAAACACATGTGCTTTTCAACACAAACATATACTCAAAACATGGGACAAGACAACAACTCACAAGCTGAGAATGTACATAATATGATGAGTGGAACATTAGGTCAATGGACAGGAAAGAGAGGAAATGCATGCATTTTTTAACACAAACACATACTCAAAACAAGGGAAAAACAACTCACCTCCTGAGAATGTACATAATTTGTCAAATAGAACATTAGGTCAATGGATAGGAATGAGAAGAAATACATGCACTTTTCAACACAAACACATACTCAAAACATGGGAGAAACAACTCACCGGCTGAGAATGTACATAATACAATAAGCGGAACATTAGGTCAATGGATAGGAAAAGAGTAGATAATGCCCTTTCAACACAAACGCATACTCAAAACATGCGACGAACAACAACTCACAATCTGAGAATGTACATATTATCACGAGTGGAACATTAGGTCAATGGACAGAAAAGAGAAGAAATACATGCACTTTTCAACACAAACACATGCTCATACCCAGAACATGGGACAAGACAACAACTTACATCCTGAGAATGTACATACTATCACAATTCGAACATTAATGGATAGGAATAGAGAAGAAATTCATGCACTTTTAAAACACAAATACTCACTCAAAACATGGGACAAGACAACAACTCACATACTGAGAATGTAGATATTATGAGTGGAACATTAGGTCAATGGATAGCAAAAGAGAAAAAAATACATGACGTTGTACTTTCAATACAAACACATAGTCAAGACATGGACCAGACAACAACTCACATACTGAGAATGTACATAATATGATGAGTGGAATATTTGGTCAATGGATAGGAGAAGATAAGAAATACATGCCCTTTTCAACATAAACACATACTTAAAATATGGGACAAGACAACAACTCACGTCCTGAGAATGTACATAATAAGATGAGTGGAACATTAGGTCAATGGATAGGAAAAGGCAAGAAATAGACACACTTTCAATACAAACTCTTAATCAAAACATGGGACAAGACAACGACTCACTTGCTGAAAATGTACATAATATGACGAGTGGAATATTAGGTCAATGGATAGGAAAAGAGAAGAAATGCATACACTTTTCAACAGAAACACATACTCAAAACATGCATGGGACATGTCAACAACTCACGAACTGAGAATGTACATAATAGGATGAGTGGAACATTAGGTCAATGGATAGGAGAAGAGAAGAAATACATGAACTTTTAAAACACAAATACTCACTTAAAACATGGGACAAGACAGTCAACAACTTACATCCTGAGAATGTACATAATATGAGGAGTGGAGCATTAGGTCAATGGATAGGAAAGAGAATAAATACATGCACTTTCAACACAAACATGCATACTTAAAAGATGGGACAAGACAACAACTCACATCCTGTAAGCATACGTAGTATGACGAGTGGAATATTAGGTCAATTAATGGATAAGAAAGAGAAGAAATACATGCACTTTTCAATATATGTACTATTAATATTACCAGAAATTAATACAATGAGATTGATAAAATGTTATATAGAAAGTACTTGATTAAGCCTCCACATTTATACTACATGACTATAAATGGAGGGGACATGCCCTTCACTCTATCATGTCAATTGGGCCAGTCTTTCTGGCATGCCCTGGAACCTTTGATGCATCTGATCTGTGATTTGAGCAGTAAAAACGCAATCATACATCAAGCAGTGTTCATGGTCTGGCCATAGGGTTAATCACGCTTTTCTGCCACCACTTTTCAGTACAAACACATAAACAGGACAATTAAGAAAACAACTCACAAGCTGAGAATGTACATACATGAGAAGTGGAACATTAGGTCAATGGATAGGAAAGAGATGAAATACATGCACTTTTCAGAAATACAGTGGAACTTGCAAATAAAAGACACTTTAGGACAGCTCAATTCGTCCATTGTAATGTAATGAGGTTGTCCTCTTTGGGAGGTTTAAAATATATTTGAACTACTAGGGAGAATGTATTTCAGGACCTCACATCTTGTCCTTGGTAGAGAGGTTTAATATACTGTGTCCTTATTTGGGAGAGTCCACTAGCGGAGGTTCCACTGTATGTACATTTCAACACAAACAAATAATCAATATACGTATGGGACAAGACAACAATTCACAAGCTGAGAATGTACATAAATTAATACGACAAGTGGAACATTAGGTCAATGGATATAGGAAAAGAGAAGAAATACATGCATTTTTCAACACAAATACACAAGGGACAAGACAACAACTCACGTCCTGAGAATGTACATAATACGACAAGTGGAACATTAGGTCAGTGGATAGGAAAGAGAAGAAATACATGCACTTTTCAACACAAACACATGCTCAAAACATGGGATAAGACAACAACTCACGTCCTGAGAATGTACATAACATGACGAGTGGAACATTAGGTCAATGGATAGGAAAAGAGTAGAAATACATGCATTTTTCAACACAAACACATGCTCAAAACATGGGATAAGACAACAACTCACGTCCTGAGAATGTACATAACATGACGAGTGGAACATTAGGTCAATGAATAGGAAAAGAATAGAAATACATGCACTTTTCAACACAAACACATGCATACTCAAGAGAACAACTCACCACCTAAGAATGTACATAATATGGCGAGTGGAACATTGGGTCAATGGATAGGAAAAGAGAAGAAATACATGTACTTTTCAACAGAAACACACACTCAAAACATGGAACAAGACAACAACTCACCATCTGAGAATGTACATAATATGACGATTGGAGCATGAGGTCAATGGATAGGAAAAAAGAATAGAGATACATGCACGCTTCAACATAAATACACACTCAAAACACGCATGGAACAAGACAACAACTCACCCCCTGAGAATGCACATAATTTGATGAGTGAAACATCAGGTCAATGGATAGGAAAAGAGAAGAAAATGCCCTTTCAACACAAACACATACTTAAAACAAGGGACAAGACTACCACTCACATACTGAGAATGTACATAATATGACGAGTGGAACATTAGGTCAATGGAAAGGAAAAGAGAATTTAAGAAATACATGCACTTTTCAACACATACATACTCAAAACATGGGTCAAGACAACAACTCACATACTGACAATGTACATAATATGACAAGCGGAACATTAGGTCAATGGATAGGAAAAAAGAAGAAATATATGCACTTTCAACATAAATACATACTGAAAACATGGGACAAGACAGCAACTCACGTCCTGAGAATGTGACAAAAGGAACATATGGTCAATGGAAAGAAAAAGGGGGAAAACACATGTATTTTCAAAACAAACAGGCATTCACAAAACATGGGATAAGACAACAACTCACGTCCTGAGAAAGAACATAACATGACAAGTGAAACATAAGGTCAATATATAGGAAAGAGAAGATATATACATGCACTTTTCAATACAAACGCATACTCAAAACATGGGACAAGACAACAACTCACCACCTAAGAATGTACATAATACGATGGGTGGAACATTAGGTCAATGGATAGGAAAAGAGAAGAAATATACAATGTCATGCATTTTTCAATAGAAACACATACTCAAAACATGGGACAAGACAACAACTCACAAACTGAAAATGCACATAATACAACGAGAGTAACATTGGGTCAGTGGATAGGAAAAGAGAAGTAATACATGTCAATATACCAACACATACTCACGACGTGGGATAAGACAACAACTCACCGGCTGAGAATGTACATAATACGACAAGTGGAACAATAGGTCAATGGAGAGGAAATGGGAAGAAATACATGCACCTCTCAACACAAACATGCCATATACTCAAAACATGGGATTCGACAACAACTCACAAGCTGAGAATGTACATAATACAACGAGAGTAACATTGGGTCAGTGGATAGGAAAAGAGAAGAAATACATGCACTTATTAATACAAACACATACTCAAAACATGGGATAAGACAATAACAACACAACAACTCACCGCCTGACAATGTACATAATACGATGGGTAAAACATTATACAGGCCAATGGATTGGAAGAGAAAAAATACATGCCCTCTTTAATTTATTATTAAACACATGCATGGGCCAAAGAACAACTCACCTCCTGAGAAAGTATAAAATACCACGAGTGGAGCATTAGGTCAATAGATAGGAAAAGAGAAGAAATACATGTCACTTTTCAACACAAATACGTATATATTATGCAAAACATCAGACAAGATATCAAGGATCAATAAATAGGAAAAGGTAGGAATCAAATTTAATTTAGTGTAATATTGAAAGAACATTGGAATACACTTAACAACTCACATCTTTCTTTCTGGTTGGTACAATATTTATTGTCAGTTCTCCATTATCCTCTAACCTCTTATCCTCTCTTTTCTTCTCATGCAGTAACCTTCGTTGTGAGTTATTCTCACTAGTTCTTCCCAGTCTACAATTGGCAAGTATATACAAAAAAGTAGCTAAATTAAGGGCTAAAGATTTAGGCAGCTATATACTGAAACTATAGCAGTGTTCTGTCAGCTCCAATTATTATTCTGGATGTGTATAACAGCACTATAACAACCTGTACAGTGGAATTTCTGATAGTGGACACTCTGAAATAAGGACAATTTCTCGACAGTTTGTCAAAGGACACAGGTTGAGGTCCCAAGATATTTTCTCCCTAATACATGTACTTGTAGATTGTCTTAAAGAGATCACTAATGTTACGTCAATATGTTTGTAATGTAGAATAGTAGGTTCATGCCAACATTACCCATGCATTGCAGAAAGCAAAAATGGGGGTAAATTTTAGTGCCTACGAAGCGTCGGCCATTTTGTGTTATGTCCAAAATCGGACATAACTCACCTGCGGAACGATTGATTTTCTGATCCTGTGTGTGAGTCATCGAAGAATGGCTGATACCTTATATCCCGTGGAATACTGCAAAGAAATAACACAAAATGGGCCTATAACAACTTCCTTTCATGGTTAAAGCATTC
This sequence comes from Halisarca cf. caerulea, assembly GCA_963170055.1. Classification (NCBI taxonomy): domain Eukaryota; kingdom Metazoa; phylum Porifera; class Demospongiae; order Chondrillida; family Halisarcidae; genus Halisarca; species Halisarca cf. caerulea. Next base: position 5,142,866 of record CAUJGJ010000242.1, on the reverse strand, counting down.
AGGGTCTATGTTTAAAGACTAGGAATGATGCGGATACCCCATCATTTACGTACTTCCAAGCACCTGGAATCACTTCTGTTCTGAAGTGCTAACTTTTAGCCTCTTTGCATTGGCCACACAAAGTTAATAATATGTTTCTGGTCTTGGACATCTCTTTGAGAATTGACCAGGCCACCAGAGTTTTTATTTTATTTTTTTCAATCTAGTCATTGCATGACAAAGGCATTCATGCAAATATATTCCTTATATCTGTGAACAAATGCTATTAATGCTAACAAGAATGTTGAATTGAAGCAATTTAAGTTGAAAGGTGATACAAATTTATACAGCACAATTAGATGGGGAGTGCATGTCTGTATGGAACCAGACAGCCACTAGTCTCACAATATAAGACAATGGTTTTCATGTGTTCATGCTGAACACACATGCTTTACTAGATAGATTACAATATTTTAGTCAGGGTTTGAACCCAGCATGCTCACTGACTATATTCTTATTAAAAAATAAATTAAATTTTCTTTTTTCACCAAAAACAATTGACCAGGAAGGGGACCAGAAACTTAAAATTAACTTTGCATGGCCTTGTGTTCTTTTCAAATTGGCTGAAAACACTTGTGTTCTCTGTGATTACCGAGCGGTAGCGAGGTTAATTGATTCAGTCGCAGACGGGACTCCATTCGAGGTTGCCCACGCATTCGGCGGGTAAATTACTACCTTTAGGCCAATGAGCTAAAAACTTTGCACGCGAATTGCGACTCGACTTCACAGGTTTATTGCATGTTTACATCTAAAAGTAACTCGCCGAGAGGAATTCTTCACGTTAAGCTGTTGATCGCTTCAAAATTTGTTCAAATTTTATAAGCAGGCTATGTGTGGTGATAAGGACACATGCTAGAAATTTGAGGGCTGTCGTACACATATAACGAAGTTAGAACTAATAGTAAAGTACAAAAAAGAACTAAAATTCAGTGTTATGCAGAGATTATGCGATGATATGCGGAATTATGCAAAGTTTTACAATGATTTGCATGGTTTTCTAGAAATGTAGTTGTTGGCTAAAACGAACAGTTACAAGCACTTTCATATTGTACTGGCTCCAACTGTACTTGTTTTGTGCCCTCAATAGAGTGATCTTTCGAGAAGATGTCGAAAATCAAGAGGAAAATTTAAATGTTATTGTTCGTCAGATTTCGCATCGAAGATTCTTTGCTTGCTTTCTACTATCTTCAGTGCTATTTCTTCAGCTGCTACTGAACAAACTGCACAAATTTGGTCTGTTCCTTATCGTATTGTGGATAGCGCTACATTTGGAAAGTTTATGAATGGAAAGTAAGCTTTTCAAACCTTGTCTTTTTTCACCCGTCGGCGAAACTTTTATACGCTTACGTTTCAACCTTTTACAAGTCATTGTGTGCAAATTTCTCTTAGTTATGTATTCAGTTGTGCTTTAAAAAGGCTTGGCTAACTTTAGAAGCGTTAGTTGTGACCAAAGTAATCCACTTCGCTCCAAAAATGATAGAAAAAAAAGGAGCCACTATAGTGACCCGTCCACAATAACGGTTATGCAATTTCACCACTCAGCCCACAACACGGATTGGTCACGCACGAGCCACTATAGTGGCCCGTCCACAATTAAGGGTTAAGACCGGGATACATGCATCGAAAATGTACTGTTGTCGGCACTTTTGATCTAAATTGAAACGCTCACGCATCGGGATACATACATATATATCGGATGAGGGCAACACAGCGGAATTCCAAATAAAAACAATATAGGGCCCCTAAAAACTCTCCACACATACGGCAACATGTAAATCATCCAAAACTTTTCAAAACTGTGTCCAAGAGCAAATTTCTTCATTTAGATGAGCACAATACTATAGTGTTTGCATAGGAACAAGTCATTGAATTATTGTAGCTGTTGAGACTCAAGGCAAATCTGCATGATTTTTTCCACTTATGAGCAGTACCTTGCGTTAATTGCTAAAACTTGTAAAGGACGTATATA
>CAUJGJ010000242.1:5105858-5108358 GCA_963170055.1 Halisarca cf. caerulea | reverse complement strand
GTTGTCGTGGGATGTCCCACCGCTCCCCATGATATCGTTCGACCTAAAGGATTCACAACCCGCTACATTTGCTAACATTAAACCTGTGAGTACGAATTGTATTCATTTACTGTCAGTTAGCTACTGGATGATCGTACCATAGGGCTTATGTTTATAGAGTCGTAGTATGATTTTTGTTGGCGAATACAAGGGTTAACAGGATTACTCTGTTGATTATAATTCGCTACATGTTTAGAGTAAAATATTTAAAGTTTTTTGAGCCACAACCTGCAATTCCGACAAGTGACCCTCGTATTTGTTCTCACTGTAGTTTATCGAAAGTCAGTATGGAGAGGACGGGAACTCGTATAACGAGGAAATCAGACAAATGGATCAACTTAGAAGTGTACGTTGAGTGTTATATTATGTTAAAATCTATTTATTTAAGTGTGTTACATGTGTGTATCTAAGTAGTGTGTGTGTGTGTGTGTGTGTGTGTGTGTGTGTGTGTGTGTGTGTGTGTGTGTGTGTGTGTGTACCAACTTCCTTATTGAGCCTGACTGCACCATCATTGTATGTACAGGAAATTCTCAATGCCTACTAATACATACGTGTATGCATGCAAGTAATATGCATCCATATCAATTCCTATCCTCATGTGTGTACCTGTTTGGTGTGTGTGTGTGTGTGTGTGTGTGTGTGTGTGTGTGTGTGTGTGTGTGTGTGTGTGTGGTAAAAGTGTGTTTGCACACACCTCCATATAATCCCCAATTGTACCAGTTAACTGTGCATACCAATGTGCATACGTATCAGTGTGCATACGGATGTGCACACATGTGCTTTATCAGGTCAGGAATGTCCCTTGCCTGCCTGTGTATGTACAGTAAATTCTTGTTAATCTCTCCACAATCCATTTTAAAAATTTGGGTGGATTAACGAGTTTGGTGGATTATCCAAATCAACGTGCAGCCTTAATTAATTTATGCACAAAATTGATGTCGGATGAGAGGGTTTGACAGATGAAGCGGTGGTGGGTTAGTAAGAATTCACTGTGTGTATGTACACACCTACCTACCTACCTACATACCATGTACATACGTACGTACATACACACTATTAGTGTACCTATCCTAGTATGCATATACAGTGGCTGCAGTGTGGTTTAGAGTAGTCAGTTGGTGGACATTTTCCTTGCAGAACTATGTATGTACGCATATACGTACGTACCTTTGATCAGACATTTCGTCCAGACGAGATGGTACCAATTTAAAGGTTTTCACTGCTTTAGTCGGTGCATCAATTCTCTGTCAAACGCTCGACCAATGTTGCCACATGTACGTAACAGTATCGACTTGCCGGAAACTATGTACATAAGTATGTATGTCCTAGTAACACTAGAACCTTGTTTAAAGCACTGGGGTGCGCTCATTTGGTACATACACTGGCGCTCAAAAGTACGTACGTATGTACGTAGTAGCCGTTTAGGCTGAATGCATTCCAGACTTAATAGGCTTGTATTACTTGTATGTATGTACATACATGCATACTTATGTACAGTATGTATGTATGTACGTATGTACATTTGTATGTATGTACATGTGTACAGTACATGTGTATGTAGGTACGTATGTACGTACTTTGCCTGTGAAACCTCTACAATAAGGACACCGTTCGGGGCACAGTAAGCTTTCTGGTACTGTGATACCTCTATAGTAAGGACACCAATGGGTCCGCAGTAAACTGTCCTGTACTGTGATACCTCTATAGTAAGGACGCCACTGGGTCCACAGTGAACTGACTGTACTGTGATACCTCTATAGTAAGGACACCACTGGGTCCCCAGTGAACTGTCCTGTACTGTGAAACCTCTATAGTAAGGACACCAATGGGTCCCCAGTGAACTGTTCTGTACTGTGAAACCTCTATAGTAAGGACGTAAGCCTCTCTGATCCGCCATACATAGTTGGGAGTGTCAATTTTATGGTGGATTTGCGGGGTTGGCGGATTATCGAGGTTTAAACTCAGTACATGTTTTGTAATTTGTTTTTCAGAATCTAGGGCGGATTAGCAGGTTTGGCGGATCATAGACGGAGGATTGGAGAGGTTTCACTGTATGTATGTATGCAGTGTTTCTGAAGAGGGGTAGGGGGTGCCTCCCCCTATAATCTTGGATAGCAAAACTTTCAACTTTAATGTAGTACACTAAAAGCTTCACAAAAAGCCAGAAACAACTCACTTCTAATAATAATCATATTGTTACTGATAATAACCATACAATTTGTTCTATATACGTAGTTGTTCACTCCAGCAAATACCCACCTCTAATTGTGAAAAGACGGAGTGTTCAGCCAAGAAAACTAGAAAGCCAGGCACCCAGCAGTGCTAACCGCCATATTTTTTAAATAGTTAATTTGATCTGGTTCATACCCCCCCCCCCCTCCCCAATTTTTGTCTGGGGGAAACACTGTGTGCATGTGCATGTACATATTCCTATTGTGTACGTACGTACTTACTTGTAGCC
>CAUJGJ010000242.1:5085858-5090858 GCA_963170055.1 Halisarca cf. caerulea | reverse complement strand
CTCCACCATCACAGCCCCAGCCTCCACCATCACAGCCCCAGCCTCCGCCATCACATGGTGAAACTTTGCCACCGCAGTTTCAGTCACCCCTGTCCCAAATGCTCGATTCAACAAGTGTTTCAAGCGTGCGACCCTCTTTCGTTGATCAGGAATCGGTTCAGATGTTCAAACCTGACTTGACCGAACCTTCAGTGAGCGAAGGGAACATGTCCTCCCTGTCCACCCAACTCCACTCTCTGGACCAGTCGCTGACTCCAATACCCACCTCCAGTGGTACTCTTCTGCCCAGTACACACAATATTGGTGCTGATCTGGCATTGCAGAAACAATATGAGATGTTCCAGCAACAAGCAGCTCAGGTGAATGAGCAGAAGGAGATAATAGAGTCGATGCGCCGCCAGCTTGAACAGCAAACCAAAGACAAGGCAGAATCCACCAGCAACTACCAGTCTATCCTGTCTCTCCTACAACAGCAGCAGCCCATGATCCAGCAACAGCAGTCCTTCATTCATCAGCTTCAGGAACAGAATGAGATACAGCGACGAAAGGTTCACGAGATTCAGATGAAATACGAGCAACGACTGTCGCAGGAAGTTCTAGCCAGAGAGAGACTTCAGAACCAGGCTGCACAGCTCCTTGAGGAGAGCCAGAGAAGGCAGAAGACACTCTCACAAGAGCTGCATGACACCCAGAAGAAGCTCGAAGCAGAGCAGAAAGATCACATCTCAAAGGAGAAGGAACTTGTGGAAACCAAATCGTCACTGGAGCACTTTTTACACCAGCGTACGCAGGAGTCTCAGCAACTTCAGTCCAGGCTACAGGAGGCCATGTCGCAATCTCACCACCAACAGCAGTATGTGCAGCAGTGCCAGAACGAGCTTCAGGATCGCATGCGTACCATTGACGGCCTTCAGTCGCAGCAGCAGCAGCATTTTTCTCTTGAGCAAGAGTGGAATGCAAAGGAGCAGAGATACAGTCAAGAAGTTAAACAGCTTCGCGAGAGGTTGGGGGAGCTTCAGGCTGCCGATCGCAGACACAAAGATGAGATTCATGACCTTAAGAACCAAATTGGCGACTTGACAGTCCAACTTAAGAGTAGCCTGATGAAACCAAGGGACGAAGAGGCTAGCAGACGTTCTCCCTCCCCTCCTCCTCCTCCTCCTTCTTCGTCGCTCAACCACCTGTCTGCAGGGAGCGAACTCCCAAGCAGCATTGCGTCTTCCCCTCTGGACCCCATCAATGTGCCTTCCATTCAGTCTGTGTTCCAGTCTCAGCAGCAGACAACAAACAGCCTGCAACAACCACAAGCACAGCCCCAACCACAACAGCAGCAGCAGCAGCAGCCAACACAACAGCCACAGCAGCAGTCACAACTGCAGCAGCCGGGACCACAACAGCAGCAGCAGCTTCACCTCCAACAACAACATCAACAACAACAAAAACAGCAGCAACAACAACAGGAACCTCAGCTGATGCGAGGTCCACCCATGCAAGGCATGACCTCTCTTCCACCTAGTCAGGAATCAGTGATGCCCAAAGGTCAGCAGTCGACAGCAGGTACTCAGCTGTCACACTCAGCTCAATTTCCTCTGGGTCAGCAGCCGGTCCCTCTGCAGCCTCCACTCGGACAACAACTGACTAGGATGAACACACCACCTGGAGGTCAGCAGCTCATGAACATGCCTAGGGGTCAGCTGTCCCTTCAACCAACTCCTCAGCAGTTGTCGGCTCTTCAGCAACAATTTCCCCACTCTTTACAACCTGGTCAACAGCCAGGTGTACTCCCTGTTAGGCTACCAGCCGGACAGCAGCTGGCAATGGGTGGGCCAGCTGCTCAGCTGCAGCAACAGTTGTGGGCACAGCAGCAACAGCAGCTAGCGGGAGGTGGTATTCGAGGTAGTCTCCAATCCCAGCGAGTGAACCAACCAGGATTACCACAACCACTTCAACCTTCGATAAAGCCTCCTGCTCTCATGGATTCTAATGTCAGTGCAACTGTACCCATGTCTAGTCCCTTGGTACCAACACCCACTGGGCCCAAACCCAATTTATCGATGATGTCACAATCTCCTGTTCCTCTTTCAGCAACCAAGCCAGTCATGACTCCCATTGTGACTCAGAGTTTCCCAGGTGGGTTGCCAGGGCAACCAATGTTTACCAGCCCAGTTCGTCCCGTTCAGTCCAGGCCAATTATCCCTGGATCAATGGGAACCTCTTTGCAGTCCTTTCCGGCTCAAGGTGGAATGAACCAGTTTCAACTGGCTCAGCAGCAACCTGGAGCTCCAGGACTACAGCCGAGTGGCCAACTTCAAGGGCAGTTTTTCCCAGGACAGCAGCAAATGAGGCCTCCCACCAGCTGATGTGTGTCTTGTAATATTGCTTTAGGCCATAATTTGTACACAGAGAAAACTTAAATGCACTTTCGCACTTCAATAATTGTAATGATGTTCTTGTAAGGCTTGTAGCAGTATTTGCTATTGTAATTATTATTCATATTTTAATTGTTATTTCTGCAGAAAAAGAATATATTACTTTAATTTGTGCATATAAGATTTAATCATAATTCAAATTTATATATTATGTGTATAGATATATATATAATACTGCATGTTGTATTTTGACACCATATGTATATGTGCATGGGCATGGACGTGCATACATGCATACACAGTGCACTCTCATTAACCCGCCCCCATGTTCGTTTTGGGGATTTTTGGTGAATTAAACGGCGCCACCTTGCAATTGGCAGATTATAATAGAATGATCAAATCCATGCAGCCTCTGTACACCAATTGGAATGTTCATTATTATCTAATTTTATATATATTCCTAGGCTTGATCAGCCATTCATGGATAATTACGTATAACATTTAATTCTGCATGGCTTTAGCCAGGGGGAGCGGCGGGGGGGAGGTCTTCCCAATTAAATTTAAATATAGTTGACCACTATAAATTTTGGTATATGCACTATTGATCGATCATGCAAACTGCAAGCATGGCCTGAATGCATTATAATTTTGTGAATATCATTGCATGGTGCACGGAATAGCAGGCTGCATCGAGGTTTGACTTTACGTACAAATTGACAAGCTAGTGCATGGAAACTTAAGGGCCTGCAGCTGGATAAATAATGTGCTTGATTCACATCATGATCAATTGCCTTGACCTGGCAAACATGCTGGCCCAAAGGAATTGAAGGTCCATTTGCAGTGGATGGGGGGGGGGTGGGGGGGGTGGGGGTCCAGATAACTTGGGTTGAACTATACACTACAAACGCATAACCTAGGACTTGAAACACATCCAATTTATACGGAGAGTTTACACACACATGCTTTAAACCACGTAGTTTAGTGTGTCAGTGGTTTAGAGAAGCCCGCCATAAGAGGAGTTGGTTACCAGGATACGGATGAAAACACGCGAGGAATGTGATTAGCCCACATCAAACACGCGCCATCTTCAGTCCAACGTCAGTAGCTGTGGGCCTTTGTTTCCCGGTTCAGTGAAAGCCTATGGAGGAAGAATCCTAACAGTTAAACACTTTATAGGTTATTGTAACCCATAGGTTAACGTAGAAGATGGCTACAGGAGGTCATTCGCAACCTGATTTCCCCGTGAGGATGAGGCAAAAGCCTTCACCTAGTCCTTTCAGGGAGTTCTCCCCGGGAGCAAGGCCAATGTCGCAGCAGGAAGATAGTTTGTTTAGTAGTGCTAACGGAAGGGAGAGGTCTCAGACCATAGGCCCGTCCATAACGTCTCCCTCACTCTTTTTAAGAAGCAAGTCCTTACGAAGCTTCAAGTCAAAGAAGCACTCTGATTCAGCGATCCATATGGAGAGACCGAATTCCGGCCCTTTAGAGTCGATTCAGCACACGGATGATTCTGAAGGTATGCCCGTGTTGTGTGTTTGGCGCCTTTTGTTGTCCAATCCGCGCGTTTGTGAAATTTGTAGAGTTGTGTTAACATCGAAGATCTTAGAAATGGGTACTTAGATGTTGTAGCTTTCCTTTCGACGCCTGTACGCTAGTTGGTAGTGTTCCCAAAAAGTAGGCCCCGAATGTTGCAAGATTTGCTCTTTAGTGGAAATTTCCACTGTCAACAAGAAATTGGTGTAAAAGTGAATCAGTCACGTAGTCTCCTTATTAGAAGGCAGTCGCGTTTCAACCGAGTTCCAGCTGATTCAGCCGTTACTCGGTCGGTTGTGAAGTGTGCAAATACACACGCCAGAGATAGACTCTGTTTGTGGTTTGTGTGCTAAGAGAGATTTCAGAATGTGTGTCAGTACAACTTCTTTACTCTCAAACCCCCCCTCCCCGTGTGTGTGTGTGTGTGTGTGTATGTGTGTGTGTGTGTGTGTGTGTGTGTGTGTGCGTGTGTGTGTATGTGTGTGTGTGTGTGTGTGTGTGTGTGTGTGTGTGTGTGTGTGTGTGTGTGTGTGTGTGTGTGTGTGTTTCCTTCCTATGAGTCTGTGTTAGCTGTGTTGTAGGTAAAGTTAGCCTGTTAGGTACACACCAGAGGAACAGCTGCTTTATCAGCTGTTGTACATGCTAACAGTGTGTCATGCGTATTGTCCAATTCAGTACAGAAGCTTTGCAATTTCATTTGACCTATTGTGTCGAATGTAAACATTCTCCTAAAGTGTTGACATACATGTTTGTGTGACAGCTAACGTGCTCGCTTGCGAGAGTGTTGATTCTTAGCCACCGAGTATGATTTTATTTCCAGAGCATTTACGTAATACCGCAGCACAAACACTTCTAAAACCTAAGCACGTTTAGTATTATACTGTATGTATGTATGTATGTTGTCTGTGTGTTAGTACGTTGTGTATAGTAGGACCACTGTGTGCAGACCACCGTTTAGACCCAGCGAGTGACTGCCTTGTATACTGGAACCTCTGTATAAAGGCCACCTGGGGTGATTGTTGTAGAGAGGGACTACCTTGTGCAGAGTGGAACCTCTGTATACGGGCCACCTGCATACGGAGTGTGGTGGTTGCTGTA
>CAUJGJ010000242.1:5075858-5080858 GCA_963170055.1 Halisarca cf. caerulea | reverse complement strand
CTACTGTACTCCACATGTACAGTATTTTATATGTAGTTTACATACTTTACCCAACACCTATGTACGTACATATTTCATCTGGCAATCTTGTGTGTGTGTGTGTGTGTGTGTGTGTGTGTGTGTGTGTGTGTGTGTGTGTGTGTGTGTGTGTGTGTGTGTGTGTGTGTGCATGTGTACGTGCGTGTGTGCGTGCGCGCGCGCGCGCGTGTGTGTGTGTGTGTGTGCGTGCTTGCTTGCATGCGTGTGTAAGTGTGCATTTATTTGTCTGTATGCAGGTGAACACACACACACACGCGTAGGTGCACCACACATGTGTACTGGTAGAAACATAATGGTGGTCTTTATACCAGGTGTTGGCTAGTGTATATACTTGTGTACATACGTACGTACATATGCACAGATCAAACCTCTGTAGTCTGCCACTTCAATATATATGTACCAGGGTTTTTTAGAGGGGGCAGGGGGGCCACTTTGCCCCCCGCCCCCCTGAAAGTTGCTCTGCCCCCCCTGCGTGTGAGCAGCTGGGTACATGGCTCTAGCCCCCCCTCCCCTACCAAAAATGTAGAAATCTTCAATATGCCCCCCTGGCATTTCTTTTCTAGAATAATCCCTGTATACCCAGCTTTCTCCTTAATCTGACCATATCCCGAAGTGCAGTCTTCGTGCTGAGGCATGTTAGCGGTCACTCCATACATGCATAGTCTGACAGCCTCTGTAGTATGAACATTGTAGATGCTCACTGAATGACAGACTGAGAGGTTCCACTGTATACTGAGACCTCACTTATCTGCGCACCTCAGATATCCAGTTACATCACCTTCCGCAGTAGTTTGCATTGGAACAAATCTGCAATAATCCTACTGTACACTATACTACTGCTCCCTCAGTTATCCAGTTCCCTCACTTTATCTGCAATTTCATTCAGAACCGATGTGTGCAGATAAGTGAGGTCTCGCAGATAAGTGAGGTCTGACTTTACATCACTGTATGTACGTATATATACGTAGGTGGGTGTTCCATGAGCGTTGTACCATGGAAGGCTGGGGGGTAGGGTGGGTAAACAGATATGTTGTTTTTGCCCATTGATTTGATGCCCCCATGGTCGACTGCCAGCCATGTGCTGTGTCAGGTGGGCAGGAGACAGTGGTGTTTGTTTAGTTGTGTAAGCACAGCGACCAGAGGAATGTTCCTGTTCAATAATCAGCTGTCCAAGGGCGGCAACTCCCATGCCCCAAGAGTCTGTAATGAGAACTGAATTGTTGCTAGGGATGTTTGTTTGTTGCTAGGGATGTTAGTTTGTTCAGCATGTGTACTGTAGAACTGTCTTAGGTATATACACAAGTACTTGGGTTAGTGTGTACTCCTGGATAGTAAGTACGTACGTATGTACTTGGGTTAGTGTGTACTCCTGGATAGTAAGTACGTACGTATGTATTTGGGTTAGTGTGTACTCCTGGATAGTAAGTACGTACGTATGTATTTGGGTTAGTGTGTACTCCTGGATAGTAAGTATGTATTTGGGTTAGTGTGTACTCCTGGATAGTAAGTATGTATTTGGGTTAGTGTGTACTCCTGGATAGTAAGTATGTATTTGGGTTAGTGTGTACTCCTGGATAGTAAGTATGTATTTGGGTTAGTGTGTACTCCTGGATAGTAAGTATGTATTTGGGTTAGTGTGTATACTCCTGGATAGTAAGTATGTACGTATTTGGGTTAGTGTGTACTCCTGGATAGTAAGTATGTATTTGGGTTAGTGTGTACTCCTGGATAGTAAGTACGTACGTATGTATTTGGGTTAGTGTGTACTCCTGGATAGTAAGTATGTATTTGGGTTAGTGTGTACTCCTGGATAGTAAGTATGTATTTGGGTTAGTGTGTACTCCTGGATAGTAAGTATGTATTTGGGTTAGTGTGTACTCCTGGATAGTAAGTATGTATTTGGGTTAGTGTGTACTCCTGGATAGTAAGTATGTATTTGGGTTAGTGTGTACTCCTGGATAGTAAGTATGTATTTGGGTTAGTGTGTACTCCTGGATAGTATGTATTTGGGTTAGTGTGTACTCCTGGATAGTAAGTACATAGTTGTATGTAGCTTGTAAATTGTAGCTTATGCGTAGCTTGTAGCTTGTACACATGTACGCACACACGCAAACGCACACACACACACACACACACACACACACACACACACACACACACACACACACACACACACACACACACACACACACACACACACACACACACACACACACACACACACACACACACACACACTACATGTCATGTTTACACTGTGGTGTTGATGGAACCAAAACACTCCAATTCTGTCTCTCACCTCATCAGAAGCTGATCTAATTCTATTGGTGTTGCTGACATCATTTCTGGTTTCCTAGGAGATGAAAGCATTCGTTCCCTGTAGCCATAGAGCTGCTCTTCAGCTGGCAGTTCAGCACACTTCTATTTCCATGCCTTCTCAGTTCTTATACCGTTTCAACACTTCTTTATTGCAATACTTTACCTTCTTATTACGACACTTCTCCTTCTCATTGAGACACTTTTCTATCTTATGGTAATACCCCCATCCCCCACCCCGTGCAACAATGCCTCACATTGCGACATAGTTCTCATATATTGCATCACTCTTCTCCTTCATTGCATCACTGTTAGTGTTTATTGCGCCACTGTTCTCATTCTCTAGCTGTCACAACTCACCCATGTCATCAGTCATTTTACTGTTCACTCAAGTCTCTAAGAGCACTTCACTCCTAATTGGCAGACCTCCTTTTGATGCACTAGTCGTTTGTGTGTGTGTGTGTGTGTGTGTATGTGTGTGTGTGTGTGTGTGGTGTGTGTGTGTGTGTGTGTGTGTGTGTGTGTGTGTGGTGTGCATGAGTGTGCTTATTGTGCGTACGTATGTCTACAAAGTACATATGTACGTATAGACATGTTTCCGTGTGGATTAGTGTTCAATTGAACTTTGAGAGCAAGGTAGCGTTCACTTCCTTGTATGATCTGTTGTGGTTGTTCATGTGAGTATGTACGTACGTACGTACGTATGTACGTTGTGTGAATGTCCATGTATGGATTTTTATGTAGAGATATACAGTGAAACCTCTATAGTAAGGACACCACTGGGACCAAAGTAAACAGTCCTGTACAGTGAAACCTCTATAATAAGGACACCATTGGGACCAAAGTAAACAGTCCTGTACAGTGAAACCTCTATAGTAAGGACACCATTGGGACCACAGTAAACAGTCCTGTACAGTGAAACCTCTATAGTAAGGACACCATTGGGACCAAAGTAAACAGTCCTGTACAGTGAAACCTCTATAGTAAGGACACCATTGGGACCAAAGTAAACAGTCCTGTACAGTGAAACCTCTATAGTAAGGACACCATTGGGACCAAAGTAAACAGTCCTGTACAGTGAAACCTCTATAGTAAGGACACCATTGGGACCAAAGTAAACAGTCCTGTACAGTGAAACCTCTATAGTAAGGACACCATTGGGACCACAGTAAACAGTCCTGTACAGTGAAACCTCTATAGTAAGCTGACCTGTTTATGGAGGGGTCCTCATATTTTGGAGGATTCAAATGTACGTACACATTTCAATGGGAGGGAAGTCAAATGGGACAGAGCAATGGTGGCTGCAGTTCAGAGGTGTTCTTTAATAGAGGTTCACTGTATGTATAGTCCAGCTGTATTTTTCTTGTGTGTGCGTTGATTGTGACCACTTGACCTGGAAGACTCTCGTCGACAAGTGTACATATGTATGTACAGATACGTACATATGTAGTATATTTGTTGCGTTTGTACAGTACATGAAATGGTGTCTGTTTTGGAAGGTTTCGGTATCGCATTCATGAAAAGTTCCTTTGGTTAAAACTCCTACGTTTCTTGGGAACGATCGAGCATGAGTGAATGTTTGATTTGTAAAATTATTACATTTCTATAAGAGTACAATCCATTTATGAAAGTGGAAACCCAAACAAATTATCTTCCTTTGTAACCTTATACTGTGTGAAACTCTATCCTTTTTGTTCATGATATCATGTAGTGATGTCAGTATTCACCTTGGTTCCCTTTCCCTGTTCTATGCAGCCATGCTGTCAGAAGTGATCTACAAGAACTGGAAGTTTGACGAGGTAGTGGACATCTTGCAGTCGGGGATGGTGACTCTACCGGGTGAGTGGGTGGGATGCTCGCGTTGTGTTGCTCGAAGTGTACGAAGACTCCCTGTTACTGAGGTGGTTCTGTTCCCAAAGATGTCTTGTTGTTGTGGTCGTGAATAGTTGACCTACGCATGTACATACGTATGTATGTACATATGTACGTACGTTCCTACACACATGCGTACACACACACACACACACACACACACACATACACATACATATGTACACATACATGTACACACACACACACACACACACACACACACACACACACACACACACACACACACACACACACACACACACACACACACACACACACACACACACACACACACACACACACATACATGTACATGTACACATATACACACATACATACATACACACACACACACACACACACACACACACACACACACACACACACACACACACACACACACACACACACACACACACACACACACACACACACACACACACACACACACACACACACACACAATGATGGTGACAATTCTCTACATTGCTGGTGTCTTCTGTAGTCAGGGTGGGCAGAATTCCTCTGTCCATGTGATGAACTTGACTTGTGTGGCTTCTCTCATCCTTTGTGAACAGAGGAAGTGAGAGTCCCTTCCAGTGTTGTGTGTGTGTGTGTGTGTGTGTGTGTGTGTGTGTGTGTGTGTGTGTGTGTGTGTGTATGTGTGTGTGTCATACAAGCAGACTTGCTAGTACTACGTACGTACATACATATGCTGGCTATGATGTTGTCATTTCCCCAATCACTTTCCAGTACCCCCAAAACTGCACCTT
>CAUJGJ010000242.1:5058358-5070858 GCA_963170055.1 Halisarca cf. caerulea | reverse complement strand
GAGAAGGCTATCCTCAATGAGATCTGTCTTGGAAAGGCATTAGTGTACCTCAGTCAAGTGCCTGCGTAAGTGCCCCCCTCCCCTCCTCTTTCTCCCCTTTGTTCCCTTCTCTCCCCTTTTCTCCACCTTTCTCCCCCCTCTCCCTCTCTTTCCATCCCTTTCTCCCTCCTCTCCCCCTCTCCCTCTCCTTCCATCCCTTTCTCCCTCCTCTCCTCCTCTCCCTCTCACTCCGTCCCTTTCTCCCTCCTTTCCCCCTCTCCCTCTCCTTCCATCCCCTTCTCCCTCCTCTCCTCCTCTCCCTCTCACTCCGTCCCTTTCTCCCTCCTCTCCCTCTCCTTCCATCCCTTTTTCCCTCCTCTTCTCCTCTCCCTCTCACTATGTCCCTTTCTCCCTTCTCTCCCCCACTCCCTCTCCTTCCATTCCGTTCCTTTTCACTCTCTCCTCCTTCTCCTCTTCAGTGAATCTTGTGTGTACATGTGAATCACAATTCTATTATGTTCTCACTTTCCTTTCTTCTACGTGTGTGTGTGTGTGTGTGTGTGTGTGTGTGTGTGTCTGTGTGTGTGTGCATGTGTATGTGAGTGTACATGTGTGTATATGTGTTCTTTTGTGTGAACTGTACATACGTAGTTTGCATAAATCATGCAATACTGTATATGTGATTTTTATATTGTGTGTTGCTAATGTGTACTATGCATTATAGTGTACGAGCTGGTGTGTGTGCTGTACATTGTAGTGAGCTGGTGTGTGTGCTGTACATTGTAGTGAGCTGGTGTGTGTGCTGTACATTGTAGTGAGCTGGTGTGTGTGCTGTTCATTGTAGTGAGCTGGTGTGTGTACTGTACATTGTAGTGAGCTGGTGTGTGTGCTGTTCATTGTAGTGAGCTGGTGTGTGTGCTGTAGTGAGCTGGTGTGTGTGCTGTAGTGAGCTGGTGTGTGCTGTAGTGAGCTGGTGTGTGTACTATTCATTGCAGTGATAAGGTGAGAGAGCTGCGGTTCACGGTTATTTTGGATGGACGAAACGCACAATTGAAAGATGTTCAGAATGCTCTCAAGGCTATGCAAGTGAGTTCATATGCATAATGTAATGCACAGGATAGATGTACGTATGTACGTCGTGCGTATGTACGTATGTGCTGTTCTGTATGTTCAGTATGTTCTACTTTTTGGCTGTGATTACTCTGATTGGCCCTCTCTGATAACATAAGATGTAAAGATCCACATTCTGCTGTGTACCCGTCTGAGCCATACCGTGTGTGTGTGTGTGTGTGTGTGTGTGTGTGTGTGTACATGCATGTGTGCGTGTGTGTCTGTCACTCTTTCTCCGTGGGTGTGTGGGTATACATGCATACATTTGTGCATGTACGTACTTATGTAAGCATGTACGTACATATGTACGTTAATTCTCTTTCCTCTTAACTTTAGATGACATTTAGCCATCACACTGGTCAAGTCTTTGTCCTCAAACCCAAGGGCCTCATGCAGAAGTTCAAGTCAGGAAGTGTACTCTCCAGCAAAAAAAACAAGACTAGTTTTCCTGTGAGCATGTGGTGCTGTTGTTGGTGGCATCAGTATGCTGTTTGAGTGTACACTTATGTTGTTTGAGTGTACACTTATGTTGTTTGAGTGTACACTTATGTTGTTTGAGTGTACACTTATGTTGTTTGAGTGTTGACTTGTATTGTTTAAGTGTGTAGTCTGTGTTTGCATTCATACACACATATGACCATTGTGTGTGTGTGTGTGAGTGTGTGTGTGTGTGTGTGTGTGTGTGTGTGTGTGTGTGTGTGTGTGTGTGTGTGTGTGTGTGTGTGATGGGTACATACTTGTATATGTGTGTTTTTACATACACTACGTGTGTGTGTGTGTGTGTGTGTGTGTGTGTGTGTGTGTGTGTGTGTGTGTGTGTGTGTGTGTGATGAATACTTACTTGTCTACTGTATGTGTGTTTTTACATACACCATGTGTGTACATAAAATGCCTCTATACCAACCCAATGCCCAACCACATTTCCCTTGTCCTTTAGATCAGCGTTCTTGACAACCATGCTGAGCTATGGCAACACATTGGCATTAACCAGGTACCCAGTTCACTGAGTGGCAATCTGGTGTATGACCACAGAGAGTGGATGGATTCAGCGAAGGTGTGTGTGGGGCATGTGATAGCTGTGTGATCACTAGTCATGGTCATGTGATAGTCACATGATTACCTCTTCTCCACTTATACCCATTCCCTCTCTCTGTTCCCTTCATAATCCATCTCCCTTGCCATCTCTTTTGCTCCCTTATTCTCCCTCTCTTTTGCTCCCTTATTCTCTCTCATTCCCTCTTAATCTCCTCTTCCCATCTCTCTCTCCTCTCTCCCTCCTTGCCTCCCTCCCTTCTTACTTTCTTCCCTCCTTCCCCCTCTCTTTCCTCCCTCCCTCCCCCTATCCACCCCTTTCTTCCCCTCTGTGACCCTACTTTCTCCCCCATCCCTGCCCTTTGCCTCTCTCTCTCCCTCCTTCACTCTCTCCTCTCTCTGCTCCTCCCTTCCTTATCCTCTTCTCACTCTCTCCTCCTCTGACCCATATGTCCTTTTAGATCGTGGATGAATTGCATCGGGAGGTGAGAGGAATGTTGGCCGATTTTGAGTCACTCAAGCACAAAATGGACAGCTACGTTATGGCCCCGGAGGTGTACAGCGCACAACTAATGTTGAAGGAGCACATCGAACTGAGCAAGCTGATCAATGCGGACAAAATGAGCCAACTAGCTAGAAACATGCAGAAGGACATCGGAAAACTGCGCGCACCTGCAATGCACCCAGCCGCCTTCACTGCTATGAAGCACCCAGACTTCGTTGTGAGAATGGCGCAGATTGAGTCACAGTTTGGAGAGCTCAATGACCTGTACAACCACACGGAGAAACTATGGAAGGAGAAGATGGAACTGCTGAACCAGTGCCTGCAGCTGAGGATCTTCGAGGATGAATCTGACAAAGTGAGCGGCACATACTGTATGTAAAGAGTATACCATACGTAGGAGTAGCTGGTGGCTATTGTCAGTGTGTGTGTGTGTGTGTGTGTGTGTGTGTGTATGTGTGTGTGTGTGTGTGTGTGTGTATGTGTGTGTGTGTGTGTGTGTGTGTATGTGTGTGTGTGTGTGTGTGTGCATGCGTGCATGCGCGTGTGCATGCATGTGTGTGTTTGTATGTGTGTGTGTGTGCGTGCGTGTGTGCGTGTGTGTGCGTGTGTGTGTGTGCTTGCATGTGTGTATGTGTGTGCATGCGTGCGTATGTGCGTGTGTGTGTGTGTGTGTGTGTGTGTGTGTGTGTGTGTGTGTGTGTGTGTGTGTGTGTGTGGTACGTACGTACAGTAGTACGTAATACTAGTTGATGGCTGTGATGACTCTGATTTGCCCTCTCTGATAACAAAAATGTGAAGATCCACATTCTGCTGTGCACCCGTCTGAGCCACACTGTGTGTGTGTGTGTGTGTGTGTGTGTGTGTGTGTGTGTGTGTGTGTGTGTGTGTGTGTGAGCCACCCTGTGTGTGTGTGTGTGTGTGTGTGTGTGTGTGTGTGTGTGTGTGTGTGTGTGTGTGTATTGCCTGTATGTGTAAATTCTTGTTCTAATGTTTCGTTTGTAGTTTGTGCGTTGGATTAGTTCAGATGGACATGGATATCTGCTATCGCAGACTGCTGTTGGCATGACAACCAGCCAAGCACAAGCAGCGCTTAGGGATCATGAAAGCCACTGCAAAGAAATGATGGTGTGTGTGTGTGTGTGTGTGTGTGTGTGTGTGTGTGTGTGTGTGTGCGTGCGTGCGTGCGTGCGTGCGTGTGTGTGTGAAGCTCAGATTTGATAGCTTTATTAGGTATATATATACTCCTGTTACTGATCTTAGGAGAGGGAAGCAACCTATTCCAGGATACACCAGATGGGGCAGAAGCTTCTAGAAGCCAACAGCTACGGTTCCAAAGAGATTGGTGTGCGTATGGACAAACTGAGAGCGCAATGGGAGGATTTTGTTCGACAGTTGAAGAGATGGACTTTCTTGTTCCAAAGCTCTGTGGAGTTCCATAGAAGAGCCCAGGATGTGTGTGTGTGTGTGTGTGTGTGTGTGTGTGTGTGTGTGTGTGTGTGTGTGTGTATGCGTGTGTGTGTGTGTGTGTACATACGTACGTACGTACGTATGTGTGCATGTGTGTACGTGTGTTTGTGTGTGTGTGTGTGTGTGTGTTTACGTGTACATGTGTGTGCATGTACTGTACGTACATATGTGTGTGTGAGTGTGTGCATGTGTATGTATGCGTGTGTGTGTGTGTGTGTGTGTGTGTGTGTATGTGTGTGTGTGTGTCTGTGTGCACATGCGCGTGTTAAAGACAGACTTTGTTGAACTACTATGCTTATACTGCTAGTATTGTACAGTATTTGCTCCTGTGACTCATACGTGTATGCTCCTGTTCGCACCAATGCAGTTTGTTGATCAGCTGCAACAGTGGCATGAGAAGTGTCGGCCATTTTTCAACCCACCCGAGTCTGTAACGGTTGTGGAGAAGTTGCTACGGGAACACATTGACATCAGGCAGCACTATTCACGAACGTTTGAAGAGATTTGTTACCATGGCAACAAAATGATGGAGACAATGAAGGAACCAGTTTTGCTCACATCAGCAGGTAATCACCACTATTGCTAGTTTCTTGTTGTTGTGGTACTGGTCCTACTGGTTACCTTAGTGGCTTTCAAATTCCTGTTGTTAACTTTCTGTCATGTGACTTCTGTCATCCCATCCTGTTCAACCGTCTGTTGTACACTTTCTGTCATTCCAGTTCCTGCTGCTCATTTTCCATTTTTGAAACAATATTATTGTTAAAGTTTGCAAAACATTGTGTTCAATGAATGTTCAGCTTTAGTAGTTACTCTTCAATGAGTTTTTAATGTGAATTACTCGTTGAACTTTCTATTGTCGTTCTTTGCAGCCAAACATCCTGCATTTGTAGGTA
This sequence comes from Halisarca cf. caerulea, assembly GCA_963170055.1. NCBI lineage: Eukaryota > Metazoa > Porifera > Demospongiae > Chondrillida > Halisarcidae > Halisarca > Halisarca cf. caerulea. Next base: position 5,065,872 of record CAUJGJ010000242.1, on the reverse strand, counting down.
GCATGAGACATATCCGCGAGGCCCAGCAGCAGTGTGTACAGGACGAAAATCTGCTGAGTCAGCAGTGGCAGAAGCACTCAGACTACCTCCAACAGCTTCTGACTCTCAAGAAATTTGCTGTTGATTCCACCCGTGTGAAGACCTGGATTGAGAACAAGGGGTGCAGTTTTCTCACTGACAATGTGGGCATCGGAACAAGTGCTGCAGTTGCTGAGAAGCTCTTGCAACATCACGATGAATTTGAAGCTGCTTCATCGGTAATATGTGTGGTTGTTTGTACAAATGGTATTTTTTATGTTGTCTTTGTGTCTTAGTGTGTGTGTGTGTGTGTGTGTGTATGTGTGTGTGTGTGTGTGTGTGTGTGTGTGTGTGTGTGTGTGTGTGTATGTGTGTGTGTGTGTGTGTGTGTATGTGTGTGTGTGTGTGTGTGTGTGTGTGTGTGTGTGTGTGTGTGTGTGTGTGTGTGTCTGTGCATGCGTAATTGTGTGTGTGCGTGCGTGCGTGCATGTCTGTGTGCGTGCGTACACCCTCTACTGGCAGTTTGCCATTGTTTCCTGTTTTCTAATGGTTGTCTGTACATTGTACTCTACTCACTGTTACTCTTTTCTACCTTTTTTTGGCTGTTTACTCTTGTTTGTTGTCATTTATTGTTTACTCATGTTCATTGTTGTTGTCCAGTAGCTGTTTACTATTGTGTTCTGTCGGATCTTCTGTAGGAATTTTTTGCACTCTGTAACAAGCTGGTCAACGAGGCCAAGGAACTGAGCAACAGTGGTCGTGTGGATCCTGACCTGATGGAGGACGAATTAGCGTCACTCGAGATAGCCTTCGGTGCCTTCGTCGGCCATCTTGATGAGAGGAGAGAGATCATATTGATGTCGAAGGAGTTCTTCCAGAAAGTAGACCACGTACGTGGGTTTTGTATTGCAGTGTTGTATGCGAGTGTATGCATACTTACGTACTGTGTATGTACCGCATAACTTACGTACATACTGCACACACACACACACACACACACACACACACACACACACACACACACACACACACACACACACACACACACACACACACACACACAAACACACACATGCACAAACACACAGACACACACACACTCACACACACACACACACGTATACACACACACACACGTATACATACATACACACACACACACACACACACACACACACACACAAACACACACGTACACACACACACACACATACACACAGCCCCCCTACACACACTATTTTATACTCTTATTCTTCATCTCAGGTCCAGTCCCTGTGCTCTCACATCTGTACCAATGTACCCACTGCTGGTGTACCATACACACTGACTGAGTGTGACATGATGAATGAGGAATTTGAGCGATTGAAGAACGACGTCCTCGTGTCCAGCAGCCAGGTGAGAGAAGCGGGTCAGAAGCTGAAGGACAAAATGAAGGCTGCCATCACAAATGCAAAGAGGGATGAAGTGTTCTTAGAGTACAACCAAGGCATGACGTCTGTTGAGAAGATGCTGATTGAGGAAGAGAAGAAGACGGAGGAAGTTGAGGGTGTGATCAGTGATAGGGGAAATCTTCTTGGAGCTGCTACACACTTGAGACGATTTGAAGCGGAATGCAGAAAGGTGTGTGTGTGTGTGTGTGTGTGTGTGTGTGTGTGTGTGTGTGTGTGTGTGTGTGTGTGTGTGTTGGATCAATGACTAATGCTGGCCTTTGTGGTCATGTGCCCGCATGCATGCACACACACACACACAAACACACACACACACACACACACACACACACACACACATGCGCGCGCGCACACACACTCACACACGCACACACACACGCACACACACGCACACACCTACTGTACTACTTATGTATCATTCTTTTGTGTCCATTTATCCAGTTCAAAGGAGACTTCTGGTACTGGCTGGAAGTAGAAAACTGTACCGAACCAGCAGAAACACTGATGAATGCACGACTGCGACAGGAAACATTTGTTCGTCACCAGCAGTCCCACATTAGCAAGCATAGGGACCTGGTGGCGGAAGGAGAACAGCTAGCAGTCGAGCTGGATGTCTACAAGTCTGTCATTATGGTGTCACCCACTGACAGAACTCCTGGTTCTGCCTTTGTGTGGATGTTGGTAGCAGATCTGAGGAAGTTTCTGGACAGTTCGCAGTTGGCCATTGAGCAGTTGAGAGACAAACTTGGAAAAGCACTGGACTTTGAGACGCTCAAGAAAGAAGGAAGACAGGTGTGTGTGTGTGTGTGTGTGTGTGTGTGTGTGTGTGTGTGTGTGTGTGTGTGTGTGTGTGTGCGTACGTGCATGCGTGCTCATGTTCATCCTCAACTGTTACTCCCAAACTTTTGTATGATTTTATGTTCAGGTGATAGGAGAGGTGGCAGCTGTGATGGAGGACCTGTTGAGTGTGCCTGGGATTGGGGACAGTCTAGAGGGAGTCACCAAGCTACAGAGTAGAGTGGATGGGATAGACGGACAGCTACAGGTGTGTGTGTGTGTGTGTGTGTGTGTGTGTGTGTGTGTGTGTGTGTGTGTGTGTGTGTGTGCTTGCGTGCGTGCATGCGTGCGTGAGTGTATGCGTGTGAGTGTGTGAGTGTGTGCATGCATTTACTTACATATACCGAGGGGGGTGCTGGTGGCTCAGTAGGTTAGCACTGAAGTCAGTCAAGCATTGAGCAAAAGGCACCACTCCACCTGTGTGCCATTTGGAGTTTTTTTCCCTGCACCCCCCTGCCACCAACCTGGGACAGCTGAGAAGATGACCTACTGTAGCCATCAAACAATTTGAATTTGATTTAATTTGATTGTGTGTGTGAGCGAGTGTGTGGGATACTGGGGGCCTTAGTAGTAGCCTCAGGCTAATGGCCACCCAGTCAAAATAAGAAATTATTATTATGCATGTACGTATGTGCATGTACATATATTTGTGTTGTGGTGCGTTTGTATGTATGTACATATATGATATACGTACTGTACATACGTATGTTAGTAGGCACTTTCTGTTGTCATTACTCATGTATGCTCACTGTGGCTGCTCCTCCATTCCTCACACTGTGCAGGCCACAAGGATATCGGTGGACATGTTTCAGTCGCGAGCTCTGGAGGTCTCCACCGCACAGACCAACCTGGCCAAGGAGATCGCAGAGATTGTGAAGAGCATGGACACCAGTTACCAGGAGGTGGCTGGATGTGTAAGCGCACGACGGGACATGTTGAGATGCGCAGCTGACCACTTTCAAGTACACCAGCAGGTGAGCACAGTCGACCAGTGTGTGTGTGTGTGTGTGCATGCGTGCGTGCGTGCGTGCATGCGTGCGTGCGTGTGTGCGTGCATGCGTGCGTGCCTGTGTATATGCGTGCATATACGTACATGTGTGTGTACGTGTGTGTTCATACGTATGTCTTTTACCTATATTCATTATATGACATACGTATATACGTACGTACAGTGTATGTGTACATATATGAAAGGTGTACACTAAGTATGTACGTATGTACGTATGTGCATAGTGTACACCATTCATGTACATAGTGTAGTGAGTATGCGTGTATGTTCGTATGTACAAGTATTCATTGTGTACTGGTTGTGTTTCATTTCCTCTTCAGTTTCAAACCGCTTGTGGTGAGTGTGCGGTTGTGTTCAGTACAAACGTGAAGGATGCTCCGGTCACCATTCCCACCTGTGAGGAGGAGCAGAGGAAACATCAGACTCGAAAGGATCTCCTAACCTCGCTCGCATCATCTGCTGAAGGAATGAGTTCCGTTCTTCTTGTAAAGATGGACGAATGGAGACAGTTGATACAGGGACATCAGACTAAGTTGGAAGAGGGCGTGGATCTCGTGGCGCCCCTCCCAGAAGAATTCCTCTCCTCCCACACTTCACTGGCATCTCATGACTCGTCGTCTTCATCTGTAAACTTGCATAGACAAGGCACAACTGGAGCCTCTTGGGACGGCATGAAACGACACAGTGCTAGTGACCTGATGGTCTCAAAGGTAGACGAAGAGATGTCCTCCACCAGCGCTGACCGTCACAGCTGGGACAGTAGTAGCCGGAGAGTGGCATTCGCTAAGAAGGGGCGTTCAACCAGCGTGAGTCACTCCTACTCGGCCAGTAGACGGTACACCTCCCCACAGCCATTTGCAGCCAAGCGGTGCAGCCCTACCACCCAGACTACGACTCCTAATGTTCAGAAAGGCAGAATGCCCAGTCTAGCTCCAAACTCAGACCCCATTTCACGGAAGAACGTAATGTCATCATTTGCAGATGATGAGGGCCGTCTCAAAAGACACGCAAGTGAGGAGTATGTCTCGCCCAAAACTCCCCATCGTCCTGCTGGCAAGAATTTGAGCAGTCCAGCATACCACCCCACCTCGCACCAGTTCCCTTCAAGCACCATTGGTAGCAGACCTCCGCCGTCGTCCAACACCTCGGAGTATCAGCTCAGTAGGGCCATCTACAGCAAGTACATATCCTGGGATGAAACCGACCTTCAGATGGTGGTTCGTATGGTTGATGAGGTGAAACAGCGCACAGGAGAGCTGTTGGTGAAGTGGCATGAGAAACAGACGTTTTTGGAGAATACTGCTACTTGGTTGCAGTTCAAGATCCTGGCTGATGAGGTGTGTGTGTGTGTGTGTGTGTGTGTGTGTGTGTGTGTGTGTGTGTGTGTGTGTGTGTGTGTGTGTGTGTGTGTGTGTGTGTGTGTGTGTGTGTGTGTGTGTGTGTGTGTGTGTGTGTGTGTGTGTGTGTGTGTGTGTGTGTGTGTGTGTGTGTGTGCATAAATATGTGTACATGTACGTATGTACATACGCATGTACGTGTTACCACAAGTGACTTTGTATGCATGTATTCTCCCATTCCTCAGATTCTCCTGTGGCATGACAAGGACTGTGTGACGTTCATGACAGACTGTTCCTATGGTGACTCCATCGATGACGTGGAGGGCTTGATAGGAAGGCATCAGGAGTTTGTGGAGGGACAGATGCCAGTGAGTGTGAGGGGAGTGGGTGTGAGGGGAGTGGGTGTGAGGGGGTGAATGTGAGGGGAGTGGGTGTGATGGGAGTGGGTGGGTGTGAGGGAAGTGGGTGTGAGGGGAGTGAATGTGAGAGAGGGTGTAAGTGGGGAAGGGGTACAAGAAGAGTGGGTTTGAGGGGAGGGAGGGTGCGAATGAATGAAAGTTGTGAGATATATACATATGTGTGAGGGTGTGTGTGTAAGTTGAAACGTTGACTTTGATCTTAGGATGATGATTAGCTGGTATTATGGCTATCACGATGTCAAAATCGTTGATCACACGTACGTATGTTATCACTTGAAGATTTATCACAATTGTCTCTACTATTGAGATATTGCCAACACCAAACGCACACGTACATTCTGTACGTACTTCGTCTATCTCTGCATTTGTAGTTGGTCGTGTGAGAGAGAGGATTCTGGTAGAGCGGAATCCCATTGTAGCCAATCCCAGGAGACCCTGAAAATACTTCACTGTATCAGAAATTTACCATAACGATTAAATTTATAGTAGAACATTTACTGGGTCACTTGTTTGTACATATTTGCTCACTATAGGCAGAAATTCACTGTAAGAGGTTCTTTATAAGGCCAGGCAAAGTTAATTCCCAGTTTATCATTTCCGCCCGCATGTGATTTGGCTTGCTCCTGACTATTTTCATTATTCATTATTTGATCAAAAATGAGTCTAGCAATTACTACGTTACGTTGTTTTCATTAATTTGAATTAAAAATGTCATGTTAATATGTACGTGTAGTTGTACATGTATTAGTCTTAAAACAAAATTAAGGATATAATACCCTCATTTGTTCCATTATTATTGTTTGCATTAACTTGAAGATCTTATTATTATGATCAAAATGTACAAGTACGTATGTAAAAAATAATAAGTGCATTTCTATACAAATGAATAATGAAAAATGACCGCCCTCCCTCATGATAAAATTTAGAAGGCTTGACGATAAACTGGGAATCAATTTTGCTTGGCCTAACGAGTTCCCACTGCACTACAGGTTTGTGTGTGTTCCTCGTCTTGTTCAGCTGTACTTCAGCAAGGTGCAGAAGCTGATTTCGTGGTCCCAGGACCTGGGGAAGTCGGGCACGGTCTACCTCCAGTCTGTCCAGTCTCATGCTGTGGACGTCAGCACCAAGTGGAGGAAGGCAGTGGAAGTGGCCACCAACCGCAAGAATTGCCTACAAGAAGCTCTCACCTTCCACGTCAAGCTTTTTGAGGTGTGTCTGTTGGTAGCTTAGTGTACATGTGTACGTGTGTACGTGTGTACGTATGTATGTATGTACAGTATGTACAGTATGTACAGTATGTGGGGTTATAATGTTTTTCTATGAGATGTTAAAGTGATCATGTACAGTACGTACATGTACATACTCTTTCAGATGTGTGTGTGTGTGTGTGTGTGTGTGTGTGTGTGTGTGTGTGTATGTGTGTGTGTGTGTGTGTGTGTGTGTGTGTGTGTGTGTGTGTGTGCACGTGTTTGCCATTACTGATTATGAGACATGTTGCATTTGTCTTGCCCGTAGGCCAACAACTGGTGTTCAAAGACTCACACTTTTCTTGATGAAATGGAGAAGAAATTGAGCATTTGTGAAGAGTCCAGTGATGCACGAGAATTGAGTGGTGAGCTAGAAGGCTACATGATGTTCACAAGAGGTGACCAGTTGAAAAGAGAAGGCCAGGTGAGAATGACACGGTAGTGTGTGTGTGTGTGTGTGTGTGTGTGTGTGTGTGTGTGTGCGTGCGTGTGTGCGTGCGTGCGTGTGTGCGTGCATGCATGTGAGGAATCGTAGATTCTTCAAATTTTCGGGTTAATTCCTGAAATTGGGATCAAATTTGTTTTAATTTGTATTCAGTTCTGTTATTTATATGCACATTCCCCTCAAATAGTAGTTTTAATACACACTCCTGGATAGTAAGTACTCCTCATTCTATCCCTGTGTATACCTCATGTACATAAACCAACCCTGATAGTAAGTACCTGGTTTAGTACACACTCCTGGATAGTAAGTACTCCTCATTCTGTCCCTGTGTATACCTCATGTACATAAACCAACCCTGATAGTAAGTACCGAATGTACTTCTGATAATAGAGAGGTTTAGCATAGCGTTTAAACGCTACGTAGTAAGCTGATAGGTACGTTCGAAAGTTAGTACGTTTTTCGTTTTAGCAACATCGAATACTTTATACGTAACGTCATAGCGATACAGAAGGAGGACGAATATTTTTTGCGAGTTTTTGGCAATTTGGAGGGAGATTCGGGCCATGAAGATGTCCTTTTACTATCAGAATTGGAACACCAGGCTGAACAGCAGCAGTTAGAGGAGCTAAAGAGAGAGCATCACCACGAGGTTTATAACGTAGAGCAAGAACGTACTAAGATACTTTGATATGTCGAAACCGTTACTAAGAACAGTCTAATTTTCTGCGTGAAACGTAGCAAGCTTATTACATAA
>CAUJGJ010000242.1:5010858-5043358 GCA_963170055.1 Halisarca cf. caerulea | reverse complement strand
TTCACGAATAGTTAAGCTGACATGTACACTGGAGAAGGACCTACCGGGCCTCACCGTTCGGTGGTTCCACAACGGTCAACCGGTTACCGAAGGCAGCAACAGAGCACCCATGAAGTTCGGTCCAACCTGCAATTTGGACCTGGACTGCGTTCGCAGGCAGGATGCCGGAAACTATGTGTGTATGGCAAGTATTGGGAACCATACTGCCACCGCCACTGTGGAGGTTGTTGTTACAAGTACGTGTGTGTGTGTGTGTATGTGTGTGTGTGTGTGTATGTGTGTGTGTGTGTATGTGTGTGTGTGTGTGTGTGTGTGTGTGTGTGTGTGTGTGTGTGTGTGTGTGTGTGTGTGCATGTGTATGTGTGTGTGTGTGCATATGCATGTGTTTTTACGTACGTAGGTGCATTCATGCATGCGTGTATGTGCACCATGTGAGTGTGTGTGTGTGTGTGTGTGTGTGTGTGTGTGTGTGTGTGTGTGTGTGTGTGTGTGTATGTGTGTGTGTGTGTGTGGTATGCATTGGTCTCTACATGGGATTCCTGCGTGGATGCTAATACATATCAATATTCACTACCTCAGCTCCTCCCGGTCCACCTCTGAATGTGACTGTTGAGTATGTTACTGAGAACGGTGTTGCATTATCATGGACTCCGCCCACTGATGACGGAGGGGCACCTATCACTTCATTCAGTGTCTTGATACTGACAGAGAACGACCAGATGCTGTCGACTTACAACTTCAGTGCAGCTGAGCTTTCCTGTGTCCTGGAGGAACTGGATCCTTCAATGCAGTACCTCTTCCGCGTGCGGGCTTTCAACGAACTGGGGCAGGGCGAGCCGAGTGATCCCTCTCTTCTGGTGACTCTGGCATCCAACCCCATTCCTCAACTCCAGAATGTTCCGTTTGGAGACTTTTATGAAGTTGTGAAAGGTATTGCAAGGTGAGCAAATATGTGATGAATGAACATCTTCACCCATCCAGCCTTAATTCTATACTCACACTTTCTCTCTTTCTTCCCATAATTCAATACCCTCCTCTCCTTTCCTTGACCCGTCTCTCCCTCACTGTTTATTTCCTTCTTTTCTCCCCTTTTCCTCGTTCTCCACACTCTCCTCTTTTCCTCACTCCATCTCTCTTTTTCATACTTAATCCTTCTCCTTGCCTGTGATGCCGTCCTCCACCCCTTTCTGTGTGTCTATGTCTCCTCTTCTTTCCCTCTCTCTTTCCCCCAACACACTCTCTCAACTTACCTGCCCTATTTCCCTCCCTACCTCCCTCTCTTTGTCCTTCTTGCCTCCAACCATGCAATGTACATACATACAGTATGTGTATATGTACCTGTACTTTCTGTAACAGCTCATGTGTATGTACTGTATGTATGCAAATTATGCTTCATGTACTTACTGTGCTAGCTCTATGGGTGTATCTTCTACTGCAGGGGCCGGTATTCTGTGGTGCAGGAGTGTAAGCAGAAGAAGAATGGTCATACTTATGCGGTGAAGAAGTACCTCAAGGCCAGCCTGCTCCAGGAGTGGGCCGGCAACCATCCAGACAGCAGAGCTGAGGAGGCAGTTGCCAAACGTGTTGAACAGGAGCTTGTGATTCTTCTCAGTCTCTCCCATCCCTGCTTCCCGGTGGCTTATGAGGGGTTCTCGAGTGACACCGCTTTCAACATTGTGACCGAATAGTGAGTGTGTGTGTGTGTGTGTGTGTGTGTGTGTGTGTGTGTGTGTGTGTGTGTGTGTGTGCGTGTGTGTGTGCTTGTGTGTGTGTGTGTGTGTGTGTGTGTGTGTGTGTGTGTGTGTGTGTGTGTGTGTGTGTGTGGCTAGTGGTGTGTGCGTGTGTGCGTGTGCATGCGTGTGTGCATGCGTCCATGCGTGTGTGGTATGTGTGTGTGTGTGTGTGTGTGTGTGTGTGTGTGTGTGTGTGTGTGTGTGTGTGTATATGGCAAGTATAGGGATTTGCTGTATCTTATATATTTGTAGTATTGTCTTTATCAAATATGGTCATAGTGCATGTTTGCATGTGTCCATCTTGTCACATCTGTACACAATGTCACTTCTGGTCAACTTTCCCCTCACAGCATCGAGGGTCGTCCGCTGCTGGACTACATGATTGACAAGGACACTCTTCAGGAGTCGCTGGTAGTGGATGTGTGCTCCAAGCTGCTCAACGGCCTGCAGTACTTACACAGCCAGGGTGTGGCCCACTTTGACGTGCTACCTGAGAACATACTGGCTGTGGACAGTGGCGTCGTTCCAGAACTGAAATTGGTTGGGTTTGGAAATGCGTCCCACGTCGGAGGGGGCCACCCGGAGTACCTTGTGGACATCAATAGAGTCAATGTTGAATTTTCAGGTGATTCTTCTGTTCATTGATTTGTTAGTCCTCCTCTAGACTCATTTGCTGAGCCACAGCATGTATTGCTCTACATGGGGAGCCTGTGGACCTGTACATATAAGTATACATACGTATGTACACGTTTAAGTACTCATTAACAAACAAACAGTGTGCATTAAGATGTCCAGTAGTTGGAAGTCTTGAGCACTTGATCCTTTCTTCATTGGCACAACTCCAATTGATGCCTCACTAAACCACCACAATATTGCTTGCTGTTGGTTAATCCCTTCCTCCCCTTCCTCCTCTTCCTTCCCTTCCTCCCCTTCCTCCCCTCCCTCCCCTTCCTCCCCTCCCTCCACTCCCTCCCCTCCCTCCCCTCCCTCCCCTCCCTCCCTCCCCCCCTCCCCTCCCTCCCCTCCCTCCCTTCCCTCCCCTTCCTCCCCTTCCTTCCCTTCCTCCCCTTCCCCCTTCCTTCCCTTCCTCCCCTTCCTCCCCTTCCTCCCCTTCCTCCCCTTCCTTCCCTTCCTCCCTTCCTCCCCTTCCTTCCCTTCCTCCCCTTCCTCAACAGCTCCTGAAGTGATTGAGAGCCAACCTGTTTCCACAGCTGCTGATATCTGGTCTGTGGGAGTCCTAACTTACGTCATGTGAGTATGAATTTCCTTGTTGTCAAACAACGGCCATTTTTATTATTCCAATTCGGTTGTCATGTTTGTAGATTGACCGGTCTGTCCCCTTTTGCTGGAAGCAACAAGGCAATGACGATGTCGAACATCACCAGTGTCAAGTTCTCCCTTCCTCAACAGTACTTCAGTGATGTTTCCCCAGAAGCAAAGGATTTCATCAAACAACTCCTCGTGAGGGATGAGGGGTCAGTTTGGTGCACATGATCTTATGTACTTTCTGAAATGTGTTTACTTCCTGTGTTTATTACATCCTGAAATGTGCGCATTTCCTGTGTGGCTCATTGCTTCCTGAAATTTGTTTACTTCCTGTGTGTCTCATTACTTCCTGAAATTTATGTACTTCCTGTGTAGAGTGTCCCGTTACTTATAATTTATGCATTTCTTTTTGTTGTTTACTTTGTGTGATTTGTGAAACACGTGTATGCCTTTTCTTGACATCCAACTCATGTTTTTTCTTTGTTCTGTTCTGGTTTATAGGCAACGTCTGACAGCCTCACAATGTTTGGAGCATCCGTGGTTGAAGGTGTGTGTGCCTCTGTGTGTGTGTGTGTGTGTGTGTGTGTGTGTGTGTGTGTGTGTGTGTGTGTGTGTGTGCGCGCACTAATGTGTGAGTATGAGTACAGATACTGGTGCAAATGAGGGTCACAAACCTACATACGGACACATTTGTATGTGTTTGCATTATAGAATATGTCCCTAACTTTCCTGTGTATTTCATGTGCCCACACTAGGTGCCGGATCCGTCAGCCTCACTGAAGAGTGTACTGTCGAGACGCAGATCATCATGCAACAAGTTGGATACTTCTCGCCTCAAGGTCTTCAATGCCAGCAGGGCATGGAAGGTGGGTGGTTGTGATGTGAGCAATGTACAGTGGAGCTCTTTCATTTTCGCTGTTTTCAGCTTGAGTGTATGCACACGTGCATGTGCACACACACACACACACACACACACACACACACACACACACACACACACACACACACACACACACACACACACACACACACACATACACACACACACACACACACACACAACATACACACACACACACACACACACACACACACACACACACACACACACACACACGACACACACACACACACACACACACACACACACACACACACGCACACACACACACACACATACACACACATACATGTATGCACTTTTTCACAACTTGTGTAGGCATCTCTCCATTCTAAAAAGCGACGATCTCTGGTGGGAGTACAACAAAAATCTTGAACTTTAATTCCAAGCTGATAAATTAATATATTATTCGGATTGTAAATGGTGTAAATTTTATAAATTCTGAATGACAAACTCTTTTTGATACCAGCACTGTAATAGTGTTTAATTTTATGCTAAAAATATTATAATTGTATTGTTGTATGTGATATGCAAAGAATTTCTAATAAGTTATCATTGTCGTGATTATTTCCAGGCATTGAATGTAATGAATTGGAAAGAGTTTAGCATCTTTGGAAGTCACTGATCCCTGAATATTTATATATGGACTTATTAACCTGTTCTAACCTGTAATGACCCATACTATCCTGTACTAGCCTGTACTAGCCTGTACTAGCCTGTACTAGCCTGTACTAGCCTGTACTAGCCTGTTGTAACCTGTCAAACCTCTACTTAAGACCACCTGTCTATAGAGACTGCTATAGCCTAGTGTAGGAACCACTAAAGCAATACTCTTTCACCTTTACATAAGGACCACCTGTCTATAACAGCCACAATTTTCAGTGAAACTCATCTTACAGTAAAGACCACATAAGGACCACCTGTCTATAACAGCCACAATTTTCAGTGAAACTCGTCTTACAGTAAAGACCACATATATATAGAAAGACTACCTGTTTATAGTGACTGTAGTCTGGTTCATGGGCCACCTCAGTGATACTAATGCACCTCTGTGTAAAGACCACCTGTCTACAGAGACCACCATCACTTGCTTCCTTGAGTGGTTGTTATATACAGGTTTTCACTGCATCTAGTGACAAGTATGCAAGGGAATTTTTCAAAACCCTTGAAAGAAATGTGTGGGGCACTGCCCCTCCAAACAAAACTTAAGGGGCCACGTACCCCCCTGTGCTTCCACTGCTTTTTGTGGCCTATATAATATGTACATACATATGCTATATGAACCAGTGTTATAGGTATATTTTATTGTCACACCTCATTTATCAGGCACTGCAGCTTATCTGAACACCTCATTTATATTGAGTCTGAACACCTCATTTATATTGAGCCTGAACACCTCATTTATATTGAGCCTGAACACCTCATTTATATTGAGCCTGAACACCTCATTTATATTGAGCCTGAAGAATTGAGTTCTATTGGTTTAGCCACTAATAATACTAATCCATTCTCATCATAAGTTTGCTCCACTGGAACAGTTGGTGTATGTGTGTACATGCAGGCAGTTCCCATACATGACATTGTGGGTTGAGTACCAGTGTTTGTGTGTTCTCTGTAATATTGGGATACGTGCATGCGCAGGCCATCCCCATGTGTGTGTGACAGGAGTTATGTGCTCCACTGCTGAGGTACACCAAGGCCAGCCCCATGTGTGACTGTGTTATGTGCTCCACTGCTGGGATACACCAAGGCCAGCCCCATGTGTGAAGGGTGTTATGTGCTCCACTGCTGGGATACACCAAGGCCATCCCCATGTGTGAAGGGTGTTATGTGCTCCACTGCTGGGATACACCAAGGCCATCCCCATGTGTGAAGGGTGTTATGTGCTCCACTGCTGGGATACACCAAGGCCATCCCCATGTAGGTTATACAGTAGGTGCTTGTGCATGCTATATACTAAGCCTTGTTTTGTGTGCATGACCAGATAAGACAGGCACTTCCCTCAGGGTAGACCTCCCAGGTGGAAGTCACGCACGACTGCTGCAATTGTACGTGTCTGAATCTAATTATGATTCAATTTGCATAATATTACTGCAGGTTGTATAAACCTTGGATACCAGGTGCATGTGTGCATGCTACAAGACTTGAATTACACCCATGCAGGCTGTATAGCTGCAGGAAGTGTGCCACTGGCCAGGGAAGATTTATGATACAGTATATGTACCTCATGAGCAGAATGAAAGGGGAATTTAACCCAAAACTTCCGATATGACAGAGACATGCAGCTGCAGGGAGGTGTATGTAATTAAGTGTTCACTTCTGGTATTGTAGCCGTGGTCCACACTAGATAGCCTCAATTCCCACACCCATCTCTGCCATAATTTTATTTTTTACCTGTTCCGCAAATTCAAGGTCGGGTGACATGTGCATAGCAAATCAGTGCAGGGGGTGGGGTTTATTTTGGGTATGATGCAATAAAACGTAATTAAACCAGTGAAATGTATTACACATCTGTGAACACAATAGTATTGTCCACGCCAGCAGAAGTGCTGGCTATATGTCAGAAAGAGATGAATCGGATGAAAGAACAGTGATAAACTCCCTTTCCAGACATCGAGTAATAACTGCTTTAAAAATTGTTGGCACACCAGCAAACCTACTCCCAGCACAAGGCAAATCAGAATTTTCGGCAGAACCTGAATATCTCTGCAAACCTTGCTATTCTGTATTAGAAAAGTTGCACAAACTGCAAGAGGACATGCATGGATGCAATTAAGCAGAGGCTGAGTTCAAGGGGATTTAGTGCATGTAGGTGGTGAGAGGACTTCCTCATGACCACCATCAACAGCTGAACAGGTTAGTGCCTTCATCACATGTTACAATAAATACACTTCCCAATGGATATCATCAAGTATATGCGTAAGTCTTCTTAAGCTTGGATAATACACGTCTGTCCTGTGTACTCTGTGATTATAGGGTAATTTAATGTTCGCGTGTTAATCCTTTCTGAGAAGACAGGCAGTACATTGGATTTGTATATGCATGATCTTCCCTTGTGCATGAAATCCATTACATGCAAACGGTAACCGTTTTTTTATGCTGCATTTTTTTGTCCAACATTCCATAATGTACATAGGTTGGAGGCCCATCGTTTACTCCCGCTAGCACATCTCATAAGCAACAGATCTCGAGACCACATACACCTGGTCGAGTGCAACTTCCTTCCAAAGTCCAAGGTCCCTGGTCGAGTGCAACTTCCAGACTGAACAAGCTGGGCCTCAGTGTCTCATATCGGCAGTCTTTACTATTGTTAGAAATCCTCGGTGAAGATTTTGACAAAGATGTTTGTAATTAATCAGGAGCACTCCGGACAGATATCACCACAGACGCAGCTGTGAGTTTTGATTATTATAGCTACATGAAACACAAGATACACATGCATAGTACATAAATTCTGCATTAATGCATGCTTTTTTTAATCCACGACATATAGCAACTTTCTGTTCATCAAGGACCAGCTGAAGTCACTGACAAGGAGAATCTGACGATCAAGTAGTCAAACAGTGGTGGCCTGGGAGGAGATTCGAATGAAACCATTCCCACTGATGACTTTGATCAAGACGTTGAGCATCCCAATGATGATGCTACCAATTCTGATGCTGATGATGATCACATCAATTTGAGCCTTACATTCTGTGTGAAAACAAGATACCACCATGCAAGGTATGTAATTGTCAACAGACCCATACACAAGTTCACAACTTGGACATGCACAGCTAATGTATATAGGTATATTCTATCAGGTGACAAGCATATGTCGGGGTATAATACACCCCATGTCTTAATTTTTTGACTAGAATTTGTGTTTTTACACAGGGTATTTACCGTATATCTTCTAATTTTTCGGCATTCTTATTCTTCGGCAGTTAGCACAAACGTTGCAGTTTTCTTCTAATTCTTGCCGAACTTAGCCATCTTCTAATTCCTCGTCACTCTTTCAATTCCTCGTCACTAACGCTTGGTTCCCAACTATCCTTATAGACATGGTATCCTCTAACAGCGGCAATCGTGCTCAAACTAAAGGCGGCCATTTGTATTACCCATATAAAAATGGCCTCCCGTAACTTCTAATTATTCGTCATGCTTCTATTATTTCGTCAGGCTTGGCTAAAAGGCTATTCTTCTTCTAAATGACATTGTTTCTCTGAACTTTGCCTTGCCGAAAAATTAGAAGATATATACGGTATATCTGCCCTTGCATATATATAATGGGGGGAAATGGCCGTCACTGGAATATCATAGAAATTTTTTCATGTTATTTTCAATGAGGCAACCTACCTTCATCCAGCCCCTTTGGCCTTTTTCGATACCTTGAGAGTAAGGATTATGATAACATTTAATTTAGAGGACAACTCAAGAACATCATAAAATCTATAATGCATGTATTATACCAAATTTGGCTTCAGAGCGAAGTGATTGATAATGAGGGATAACAAGCTCTGCTCTGTACATGGCATCTTGTATGGAAGTGTCTTTGGCTTGCAGATTCATAGAAAATTGTTCAGATGAAGAAAATTTCAAATGATTCCATAATTTGAGCAAGTAATCCATTTCCTTTGCAGCGCACTGGTCATTTTCAACAAATTCTAGAAGATGTGCACTCCTTCCGGTAGACCCATGATTTTTGTTCTGAACAATCATCATCTTAATCCTCCTTTAAATAAAAGGAGCTTGCAAGTGTATAAATTACCATCCATGCAGTGAACTATAGTGTCTATACGGTGACCATGTATAGTGGTAATCCCTGACAAGCCAGGAAACATATAGAGTTGAAAGTATAGTTTAATCAACATGCTTTGGTGTAGTAGCTTCTTATTGAGCAAATGCTGCGCATTAAGCTGGGCTCCTACCACATGTGGGCGATGTCTGAGCCAATTTGGAAGTGTGAAATTTTCTGAATCATGCAGTCTTTTCAAAAGTTTCTGATTTCAACTCGCAGATATTTTAGAGCGTCAAATGGGGCTTAACGTGTGTAGGCAGACACTCGCGCACTTAGAGGATTACCCTTTGCAGGCCCGGAGCAAGCACTTTTGGGGTGGTCCGGCAGAAATCGTCAATGACATAATAGTTATACGTAAATACAGGTTACAGCATGCATGTATACCAAACTATTACCCCAACATTTGATTAAGTTTAAATACATATAATAATATTGTGCAAAGCACATAACACTGTCTGTAGCCACGGTGACAGTGTCAGCTGGCAAACCACAAAGCTCGAAATGCGGAACGCCTCTCGATCGATTTCTTTCAAGGATGGGAATTTAAATCCTTTTGGTCGATGGGGGGACAGAAGCAATGTCATTTGTAACGCTGAAACCCCCAAAAAACAGACTTCACGGAACTATGACGGAACGATCTACCGTCTACCTACTTGAATGATTGCGCAATGTAAAATGGCGCTTTCTTCGAGATGGTGCTTTAGATTGTCAGAGCGTCGTTATCGTTTTCTTTTACTTCATTTTCCTTCCAGGAAAAGATGATACTTGCCATATGTGATTGATAATTGCAATTATTAGGACCCTATGTGAGTTAAACCGAATGCACGATATTGCTGACATTATATTTCTTTTAAATTCGGTGAACTTCGAGGTGTTGGTTTCGGTTTTTGAAAAAATGGTTTGGGCTGAAAAGTGGTCCGGCGAATGCCGGACCTGCCGGACTACTTGCGCCGGCCTTGCTTTGAAAGGTTGCATGGCTTTAAACACAAAGAAGCTAGACTAAGTATTGTTTTTCTTAAACCCTATGAAAAGCGAAACGCTTTCAGTGTGCTATATACATGGTGGAACGCTTCCAAGACTTCCACATAAATTACTATAACAAGACATTTACTAATTTAAAATTTCCCATTCTGCAGCAAATACCATTCTTCTCCAAAGCTGAGATTAGCAATTGTGTAGAATTTCCAATTTGGTCACATGCCAGCATGTGACAGAGCAACTGTGATGACAGAAAACGTCACTACATATATTATACGGAACTCCTGAATATATCACCTGACAACTGTGACTAATAACCTATAGGCGCCAAACAATAGCATTTTATCACTGTGCAAACTTAAGAGTGCTATCATAACAAATCTAGACATGTCCCACATGTAACACCAGCACAACTGGATCTTGCCACTAGTTTCATCAGAGCTTCTCTATGCATATTGCTTTTTCCATCAGGTATCAGGTATCAGGTATACTTGTTTTACCTGGGGAGCTGTTAGCCAGGGGCTACTCTACCCAGCATCCATGTTTATCAAGTTTAGATAACACATTCCTCTAGTTACAGAATCCTTCTCAAGAAAATAGTACATCTGGTGCTTGGAAAATACAGTAAAACCTCTGTAATCCAATTAACACCAGTCCTGTATAATCAGACATTCTCTCTAATCCTACCATCTTAGGAGGTACGAGTCACTCTGTAATCCAACAACCTCCTAATCTGACACTTTTTTCTCTCCCCAGTGAGTGTCAGATTGGAGATGTTTCCCCAAACAATAAGACTTCTTTTCTTTGCTAATTTGCATGTTTGCCAAAAAATTAGTAACGATAGTACACACAGAAATCTTCTTTGTACCAACTAGACTGGAGAGATCGGCTATAAGTCCTTGTTTTCTTCAGCTGTTGTCTGTGATGTGAATGTGCTGAGCCTTGTTTTAGATTCCCCAACATCAACGGGTTGATTTGGTGAATCACTGAATGGTACA
This sequence comes from Halisarca cf. caerulea, assembly GCA_963170055.1. NCBI lineage: Eukaryota > Metazoa > Porifera > Demospongiae > Chondrillida > Halisarcidae > Halisarca > Halisarca cf. caerulea. The sequence continues at coordinate 5,032,702 of CAUJGJ010000242.1, read as the reverse complement.
GCAAGGACACACACATTGGCAAACTCCTTAACTGGCTCGAGTGAGTATTAGAAGATATTTGCTTATAAGAAATTTCTGCATCATTTTCTATTCCATCCTTGAGCTCATCATTGAACTTATATACTCACACTCACTCTTAGTTTAGGGCTATTGGCCTGACTATGAGATGCTTCAGGGCTACCTGTAGAATTAACCAAATTCTCTATCATGAACTGGCCTACCACTGCTTAAATATTAGCTCAGACTCTTACTATAATAACTCACTGCTATCGGTAGGCCTAATAGTGCTGACACTTTGAGAATTAAGGAAAGAAACTACACTGTAGTCTAAGATAACTTAGTCTGTGCCCTAAAAGTCGAATGAACACATGGCTGGTATGATTATTATAGTAATATAAATGCATGCTGATGTGTACCAATTAGAATCAGGCGCCAAATCCTATACAAACTCATTAACATTTCTCAGGACCTAGGTACACTACTAAACAATCGTGAGTCATGTTTATAAGGGAGCGCCAGGCCCTGGAGCCTCCCCCATTCCTAGGCCACAATGCCCCGGCCCGCGCCTATCCACATGACTCATGGTGAACACGCCATAATCATATTAATTGCATACTAGATTACCTCTCATCAGTTGGCCAGCTTGTAATTGTCCAGGTAAACACTACAGATGCTGATTACCCCTGTATTGGTCATTTTAGTGCTAGCCCTTGGTGAGTAATTATTGTTAAACTATATAATTATGGCACTGATTATACACTGTCAAGTAACTGTGCAGTGTGATTTGCTGCCAGTTTTCAGCTATAGAATGCCTAAGAAGTGGGGTATATTTCTTTCTTAACGATAAAGAAAGCATCACAATTGTTCATTTTGGTGAGAGAGACTCTTTGTCTACAAGAACAAATACATCTGTTGTAGGTGATCGTTGTGAGTGAATTCGCAGAGTCCTGCGGTAAGATGACAAATTAGTAGATCACTTCTAGTTCCTGATGAAAATTAGGGTCACATGACGGAGACTAGAATGGCTGCTAATTCGATAGGTTTAGAATACAAATAAACCAAAGAATTATGGTCTGACAGAAATTATAGAATGACAATTTTTTTAGAGAAAATACAGGATATATACATACATACATACATACATACATATATATATATATATATATATATATATATATATATATATATATATTGTCTCATATTGCATGCAGGATACAAAGATCCATATCAGTGTAGAATTCTCCATGATTTGGCTATGCATGTTTTCTCCTTATATTGCTGTTTTAAATTACCACAGCTGTTTAATTAGTTACTAAATTCATATATTGAAAATTGAGACATGATGATCATTAATATTTTATGTGTATAATTTGTACATATTACATTTCCTTTCCTTTTATAGGAGGCCATATTAGTTATGCTCAGAGTAAGTTGTCAAACCTACAGTGAGGATATTTTGTTGCATGCATATTATTATATGTTATATTTCAATCATTAGCTGTCTGTCGGCCAAAGACGCCAATGCTGGTAGTCTATGAAGGGCATGAGATTGAGCTGACAGTGGGATGTAGCCAGCCTACCCTAGGTTCTGTTAGAGTTTTTTGTCTGCCATCCGGAGCAAAGCAAGCAAGTGAGTATATTGGGCATCTATGATCACAGGATTATAAGAGGCTAGCTAAATGCGTATATATATATATGTATATGTATATGTATATATATATATATATATATATATATATATATATATATATATATATATATATTATATATATATATATATATATCTGTATCTGTTACCATGGGATCAACATATTATTATGCATAGATTAATTTTTATATAATGAAAAAACATTATTTTAGTTTATGACTTCAATGTTCCAAGTGATAGCCCTGAGTAACAAAAAGTGAACCTTTAAGTTATGAGTTTGTGGATATAATTATAGGAAGGAAATTTGAATTGTCGGGACAACTATTTTCTGATGACCATTTTCACATTTCATTCCCATATGGCTTATATAGTGGCTAAGACATAGGTGCAAGAGCTGTATGGCATATAAAATGCCAAGTCCCAAAGGCGAGTGCATTTTATATGCCATATAGCCTGAGTGCCTATGTCTTAACTATTATTACTGTATAATATTATACTCTAAAAAGTCGTCACACCTAGTTTCCCAAAAATTTCATCTGATGAGAGAATATAGAGTTGTTTTCCTACGTTTGAGAATGGCTGACGAAATGTTGTAGTCGAGTGACGAATATTAAGAGAGCCTACGAAATTGTGGAGTTCGGCTATTAAATATATATATATATATATATATATATATATATATATATATAATATAATAATTTAAATGACCCTAATGTGTAGCAAAAAGGACATTGAAGTGCCTTTCATATAAATTACAAAACTTGAGTCCAGTTTTAAAGTTTGTCTTCTGTTGACAAGTTGAACAACAAAATATTGGAGAACATGACTATGTTTTAGAAATGGCCATTTCGTCAAATTTTAGAGATATTTTTGGTACAAATCCATGTAAGGATGACGAAATTATGGAGTGCTGAATTTTTAGAGAATAAATGGTATCCATTTGTGGACTTTGGGCAAGTATTCTTGACTTCCAGGAGTTTGACAAAGTAATTTGTATATAGTTTTCGAAGAGAATCGGCAGTAAGTATCCCCAAAGAAGACTCACTGAGACTCTGAGGTATATTTGCTTGAAATCATAGGTTTATAGGTACCTACCCCTACAGATAACACAACGTTTGCAAAATTTTTGATTTGCAAAATCTTAGGACTTCATTTCAGACATCAATGGCTACGTTGGGTTCACGTAGTACGTACACACTAGGCAACTGCTCTGTTGTTGCAATAATAAATTGATTTGTTTAATTGCAGTTGGCACTGAGATTATGTTTTGGTTGTTTTTGGAGGATCGATGTTTGTGGTAGAGCCTTTTTGCTTGGTCCTGCCTGTGTCAATCCTACTTCCTCTTGCCATTTTTATCCAGTGGCACCCTTGTTTGTGCGCTTTTTTCATTTAAAATGTAGTTGTTTAAATAGAGGCTGTTAAAGAAAGGTTTTCACTGCAGTTGAGAAGGAACACAATTAAATCTTGTAAGAAAGAAAATTGAGAAAGTTGACTGAAATCAATGCACTGTGCACTAGAAGGAAAGGCTCAAACAAAAGAGCGCTGAAGTTGTCGATTATCCAACACGTGGCCTTGTGTATGTACGCATTTGCCTAGTCTCGCGTAGCCATTCCACTGATCCGAAAATGGCTGATCCGGTGAATGTATATGGGATTTGCCTATTAATTTTTTTCTCGCTTTAGAAATAGGTGTTGCTTCAAAACCTACAAAAGGCACTTTGCACTAACAATCGCAGTTCATTGACAAAGATAAGACCTCTGGACCCTTCCAGGTGACCTGTAGCTTAATTTTAAAAACGACGAGAAGAAGAGTCATCTTAAATTCTAATGGTGTTGTGGAGCCATACATTATACCATTTTAAGATTTCGGAGTTAATTTTTTTAAAGAGATTGGCCTACAAAGCTTTAAACTACTTTGTCGTGTAGCTAGTGTGCCAAAATGTACCAATATAGCTTCGAAATGCTTCTAACTGTACTGCATCCCTAGTTTTCAGGTGAAAATGAACTTGCACTAATGTATGGTGGCTATTTTTTTCAGTGTCAATTCTACATACAGAGTACTACCGCGTACTCCATAATTATAGGGGCTACCTGTGGAGCATCTAAAGATGTGCCAAATGACATTGTATGGAAGGTCAATGTTATTTTATAAGCAAGGGTGTACAAAAAACATTTAAAAATGGCAGAAGGTTGTAGGATTGACACAGGATTGTCCAAGAATACTTCATCAAAAAATGCTCTTCCAAAAACACTTGGAACAAGGGTAAGTTGCAAAACAGGTACAGGGCTAGATACTATGCAGCTGCCTGACTAAAATCAATATGCCCACCTATAGGAGCAAAGGCTCGAACAAAAGAGTGCTGAAGTTTATAATCATCAAATTTGAATGTTTATGGCCTAGTCTTGCATCACCATTTCACTGATCTAGCGAATGTGTGGGATTTAATTGCCTATTAAAATTGTTCTCGCTTTAGAAGTGTAGGTGTTGCTTCAAAACCTTCAAAAAGCACTTATTTCACACTAACAATCGGAGCTCACTGGTGAAAGATGAAATCTCTGGACCCCTCGTGGTGACCTGTAGCTCAGTTCAAAAAAACAACAAGTCTTAGAATGATAATAAGAATAATTATTATCCTAAAATGTTATTGGTGTTGCTGACCCATGCATACTTCAGCGAGTGTACTTCACATTTCTTTAAAGAGATAGCTTTGCGAAGCTTTTAAACTGTGTTTCCTTGTAGCTGGTGTGTCAAAATACACCAAAATCTGCTTTTGAAAACTGTGGAGTCACAATACACTAGTTTTTGGGTGAAAACAAATTTGCACTAATTTATGGTGGCCATGTTTTTCCATGTCAATCCTACATGTGGAGTACTACTGTACTCCATAATGAACTACTATAAAGAGTGGATATTATATACATTCATGCAAAGTTTCATTGTATAAGTGGCATGTACATGCATGACATTCATTATTTATTTTTATTGGTACCTACATTGTCAAAAAAGGCACAGTTGAACCTCACTACAATGAACCCTGGATATAATGAACATCCTGATATAGTGAACCTTTTCAGCAGTCCTGAGGCGGTTCCCTACAGTGAGGTTTGACTGTAATACAACTGCATGAGCTTTACCTTACTTAACATTTCATGTATAGAGTTCCCTGATGATCTCTCATTGAACAGTAACATTGTTCAAATTTCTGGAAACAGCGGAGCTGTATCTTTGAAAGCTATGCTTGACAACGACTGTTCAGAAGGGGACGAGCAAGCTTTCTGTTTCCTAGCTGGAGGAACAAACAGCAATACACTAGTAACAGGGTTCTGGATGGTGACTGTTAAAGGTGATTGCATTAGATCTATATTATACTATACATTTTCTTAGTACACTGAAGCAAGCCTTAGGATAGATATCACATTTCTAGCTTACCCTCATGCATGCAACATATTTCAACTGTTTTGTCAGAGTGTCCATGTGGTGAGAAGTGGGGAACAGGAGAATCGTGTGAAGATCCCAACCCCAAGCCACAAGGCTGTTACAAAGCTTGTCCAGATGGTCAGATCTTCAGCACAACGCAGAACAATAATTGCTTCCTCCCTAGAGATTGTCCCAAGTCTTCAGGACGTGGTTATGGCGATCCTCAATACACTACATTTGATGGAATGATTTACCTTGTCTTTCATCATTGCTCTCATGTTAGTGCTGAAGACTGCCAGAATCAGACATGGTCTGTCTACGAGTTTACCAGCAATAGGTGCTCAGGAGGACGATCTCCAACATGCATTGATCAAGTCATGGTTAGGTTGAAAAGAACCAACACTATTGTTCACTACAACTATTGGACTAAATCATACAAGTTCATTGGTAACATTCCCTCCAGTGATGACATGATTGTATCCTACAATGGATACAGCTTCACAGCATATCTTGTTCAAGAGGAGGTAACAGTTACACATGGGGGGTATTATACGCTTACCATCACAGTAGGCTCAAAATGGCGGGGCACTGGAAGGGTTTGTGGGCTGTTTGGTACTCCTGATGGTAACAGGAACAATGAATGGATGTTGAGAGATGGAACAGTGCTAAGTTCTTACACCGATCCTCGATTTGAGATAGAGTACCGTGCTGATGACATAACTGGAGCATGTCCGGAACCCATACCTCCAGAACCTGTACCTCCATGTGTAGGAGCCCAGTTAGCAGCTGCAACAACTTTCTGCAGTGTGATGTATGACTCTTCAGGATCCTATGCTTCTTGTCATGCAACTATTCCACCTGGAAATGTCTTTGAAGAACCAGTAGATACTCTGTTTGAGCAGTGTGTGCTCGACCATTGCCTGGCTGATGCTGAGACTGCTTGTGGCGACATCCTGAGTTACGCTGATCAGTGCCGAGAGAATGGGCACAGAGTTGGAGACCCACCACGTCAATGTTGTAAGTTTACACAACACAAGACAGAGTTGGACTTAATTATTATATTATGCATGCATTTAAATTTAACATTTTTTTGATGTTATTTTCTACTTGACAGTACCAACATGTCCTAATGGTTTTGTGTATGATTCTTGTGGTCCGAGGGTGCCTCCAACCTGTGATATGCCAGAAGGAGTCGATGGATGTGTTGCAGGTTGCTACTGCCCAAATGGGACTTTACTATCTGGAAGTAACAGATGTGTATCAGTTTGTCCAGGTATATTCTGCATATTTGTAGGGTCAATGTATAATATTATATTATATATATATATATATACAGTGGGCCCTGGTTTAACCGACCACGTTTGTTCCTCGCCAAATGTGTCAGATAAACAAGGTGTTGGATAAATCAGGGTAAATAGTACACAAAGTGGTGGTGGTGATTCACAGCAGAGTGTCAGATAAATGAGGTTTTCGGATAAACCAGTGTCGGATAAACAAGGTGTGACTGTATATATATATATATATATATATATATATATATATATATATATATATATATATATATATATATATATATATATATATATATATAGGTACCGATTTCTTTTTATGAATGATAATGGATATTAATTATGTGTGTGTATGTGAAGTATTGCATATATACGTATGTAGTTAACCCTGAAAAAATGAAAATGTGACTTTGTGTTATTTTCAGCTCCTGTGAACTTTGACCGATCAACATATTATGCACATGAAGAAAATGGAGGAGTTTGCATAAAACTCATGAGAAAAGGATCTCTAGTCACCAGTTATTCTATTATCATGTCATTTAGCAAAGCATTGTCACAAGGTGAAACTGGACATGGTATTTTGCTGAGATTTAAATAAATATACAATTAATTATAGCTCTTCCTCCTCTCTTGTATATGTCTACTTCAAATATGTATATGCAATAATCACTACAAGCAGATTCAAGTAAGTTGAATGCATATGAGACATAAACCATACATCCCAAACTACCATAATGTCAAATTTTTGTATGTATTCCCAGGCTTTCAGCAGCTATTAGTCATGTTTGTGTGTATGTAATTTAATACTATAGGTGGCCAAGCTGGGAAATGCTGTGGGTGCAAACGCATTCCCAGTGTGTGTGCAGGCAATACACAATGTCAAGTAACGTTCCCAGCCAACCAAGCAGAGAGGTGCGTGTGGCTGAAGATTGACAACGACGACAGCCCTTCAGAGGACAAAGAAGTGACACTGAGCATAAATGGGGAACAGAATAATGACAAAGCTAAACTTATCATTAAAGATGATGCAGATGGTGAGGCCTTTGTAGCAACCGGTCAGATACAAAGGATTTTGGATTTTTGTACGTGCATGTCAATGTTAGCATGGCACTGTAGGATAAGTTATTGGGGAATGCATGTGGGGCATGTCCAGATTTGTTATGTTAGTGTTCCTTAGTTTGCATAGTGATAAAAATAATGTTATTTTGCAGTGCCTATAAATATTAGTCACGCACTTATCATATGATTCAAGCTGTTATTCAGACAGTGACACATACCAATGTCATATCTGAGTGTAGTGACATTGTCTGTCGTCACCATTACTTTGTCACATGCTGGCTTGTGAACCAACTGAATCTTCATTGTAATTTAAGTTCAAATTTATTCTGGATACTAAATGAGGAATTAGGCTAAGAATGGTTTTATTGTGCCAACTACGTATGAGTTTTTGGCATGATGAAACCATTCCAGGTTGTGAATTTTGAATTTGTGTTCCTGTCCTAGCTGGGTTACAGGCACTTGAATTTCAGTTTTGGAGGGCTGGTTTTACCAATTAATGTCAGCTTTGGAGAGGAATGGTAAAACTCACAACATGGAGTGGGGATGACCTTCCTGGCTGCTTAAGCTTAGATCAACCTTCTGAGATGATTCTTAAAAATCTTCTGTTGCAACTGTGGGTGTGGAACAGATAAATAATTTCGGGTTAAGAGTGAGCCACTAAAGTGATCTTCAGGCATTCAATTTGATGGGTATGGAAAAATGTTATGTAGTTATTAAAAGGTTAAATGTGCAGACATTGCCTCAGCCTAATGATCTACAATACTTCAAATAACCTATAAAAGGGCACACAGTTCCACCGTCCATTTGTGTTTACATCAGTGTTGTGGCCATTACAGAGGTATCACAATCAACTACCATTGCAATTATCTTAGTATCAAAGCATTACGATTGCCATTTCCACTACGGATCTCCACTAAAGTAATCAATTACCATTGCAACTACATTTCTACAATTGCAATTACAATTACTAATTACAGATTTATTCTTGGATGCTTGCCAAAGTTATTACACCTCACCGAGATTTCATATATGTGGTGATCTAAATCATGTGATTGATGTTATTTTCTTGTTTCCACTAGCCACCCGGTTAACTGTAGCACAGAAAATAGCCCCAAACTAGCGAAAATCTACCTTCTTAGGGGGCAAAATATATCCACAGATATAAACAGTATGCATCAGAGTAGTTGCATGGTAATTGTGTAATTTGATGCAAATAGCAAAAGAATACCAACTACCATTGCAACTACTCTGAGACTGAAACAGCTCCATTACAATTATATTACCATTGCAGGCAAATGTATACCTAATTACAATTGATTACAATTACTAATTACCATTACCACAACACTGGTTTACATGTCCATTTCATTCAATTCTAATTAAGGAAACTGTCTTAGATTTAGAAGAAGAATTCACAAGATACAGGAATCCACTCAGATGGTCAACATTGGACTAGAACTAAAGAATGTCAGTGATGTGTTCTGGGGAGAGGTCACCACTAAGGAGGGAACTGCTTCAGGTGAGTTGTAAGTAATAGTTACCACATGGACTTAGGGAGTAACATGTTGCTCCCTAGGGAGCCATGTGGTAACTATATTTTTTATCTCCTTTTAGCAGCAAAAGACTGCTGCGCTGCTATACAATTTACAGTTTGTTATTGTGACCTTTTGCACATTAACTTAAAGTAAGATTAATTTATGATTGTAAGTATCGGTTATAATCCACCTCTGAATTGTATGACATTTATTATCACGACACCCTTGGGCTCTAATGCGCCCTCGGGCATCCTGATTGTTAATGCCATACAGCTCGGAGGCAGGGTATAATTGGCTTCAAAACTGATGCTAAACAGCATTAGCACCTTCCTTGCTGTTCACCTGCATTGAAAGGGGGCACTGTGACTTTTTAGTTGATCGACTAGTTTCCTGTTTTCAATGAACAGACCAAACTACAAAGATCTGTATTTTCCCAGCACTGCCATAGCATAGAACAATACAGATCACACTGCTACTGTTTGAAGCATACAAACTCAACAGAACCTTTGATGTTACATCAGTTTAGAACACTACAAACTGCACCTGGCGCGTATACTGGTTCACCACAAGACATGCATAGTGGCTACATAAGACTACGTACATGTGTATCCATTCAAGCTTTTTGGTTCTAGGTAGGGTCACTGATTATAGTCTTAAGTAGTTTTAGTTCCTTTATCTTACAAGAGTAGATGCAGTGGAAACCACTGTACAATCGAATAATTTGCCTTTGTAGGGAGAAAACCTTCTAACCTACTAATGCCTATATACCGTATGCGTTCAAATGTTTGCAGGATAAGACTTTCATGGTATTCACGGATTGGAAGCCATTTGCAAAATTTAGATCAATCACTTGTTCAATGACCAAAATGGCCATCATAAGAATCAGAGTCGTCAAGAAGCACTACAGCGCCTGTGCTTTTTTCTCTAATGGCTTTCATCCACAAAAAGACAAAGTTTATATCAATAGAAGGCTAAATGAAGGTAGAATCACAGCAGGATCTGTGAAAAAAGAAACCGCAAATTTTTGAAACTGCCAATCCGTGTAAGTTTCATCTCATGAAAATTTGACTGTGTATGGTATAATCCACAACATTCACTGTATGCACTATATGTACAATAGGTAGGAATTTGCACAGTACTCATTCCAACTAAAATCTGTCCTGCCTTGTCAAGTCTAGCTTCATGTATGTGTAGCCTAATGCCTGTCTACCCCTATGTCCATCTTCCTCTTTGCCTACCTAGCCTTAGACCCATTTATAGCTTATCCTTCCTCCTAAGTGTTTTTGGAGCTAGGATAATTTGTTGAGAATGTCTTCACACAGTCCCATGTCAATCCTTTTTACAATTTTAAATGGCTTCTATGCCCCTGGTATTTTTAGCATGTTCTGACTATCAGTCTGGAAAATATGAGGCCTGTTTTGCAAGTTTACTGACATCAAGTGTGACAATTCCAGTTGCAAAGGACAGTGAGAGGGAAACATATGAATGTTTCAGCCAGAGTGTTGAGCCTTTGGGAGACGGAGAAGCATACGACCCACCTGTTAGATCGTGCTTTCCAAAGTACAGTCTTACATTTATTGCAGACAGACTTAAAATTTGTGAGTGGAGGCATTATTAGCACTTGTATATATTTGTATATGTGTGTGTGTGTGTGTGTGTGTGTGTGTGTGTGTGTGTGTGTGTATGTGTGGTGTGTGTGTGTGTGTGTGTGTGTGTGTGTGTGTGTGTGTGTGTGTGTGTGTGTGTGTGTGTGTGTGTGTACATATGTTTGTGTGCGTTTGTGGGGATATGTCCAGATTTGCTATGATAGCGCTTCTCAGTTTGCATAGTGATGAAATGTTATTTTTCAGCACCTTTTATAAGTCATGCATTTATCTTGTGTTTCGCGCTGTTATTTGAATGTATACGAATACCGAATCTGTGTGTAGTGATGTTTTCTGTCATCACCATTGCTTTGTCACATGGCATGTGACTAAACTTTAAGTTCTTCATAATTTTAGTTTTTTTCTGGGTGCTGCATGAGGGAACAAGGCTAAGATTGTTTTATAGTAGCAGTTATTGACACGATCTAACTTTTCCATGTTGCATATTTTGAATTTCTGCTCCTGTCCCAAGTTATGTGCTCCTGAAATTTTGATTTTCTGGGCTGATTTCACCTATCTCAGCTTTGGAGAGGGATGAAAAAATACGCAACGTGGAAAAATTAGGAAATACTTCGCTATCACAATTTGTGTAAAACAAATATCCAAGAAGCCATTCCACCATACAGCACCCAGAGAAATTCCTTCACGCATAGTGGTAGGGAAAACCTTCATAGCAGCTTCAACATGATAGACATGACACATTCAAAACTACATTCAACTAGACGTTTACATGACATTGTGTGCTAACAACTTGAAAGCTCTTCTTCGATACTGTGAAGCTTGTGCAAATTGAGAAAAGAAGCTGTAAAAAGACCAAATTTTTCACACCTCCAAATTAGCGCGGACATGTCCCACATGTGTGTGTGTGTGTGTGTGTGTGTGTGTGTGTGTGTGTGTGTGTGTGTGTGTGGTGTTTGTGTGTGGTGTGTTTGTGTGTGTGTATATATGTATGTATGTATGTATGTACGTATGTGTGTATGTATATGCATGTGTGTGCATGTGTGCGTTTGTGTATGCGTACACGCATGTGTATCATTATTTGAGTACATGTACACTCTATCTTCCATACGATCATACATACGAAAGTAATCACTGTACACACCTAATCCCTCATGACACCTGCATGTCTGCAAGCATGACATAAGATTATGCTGTTTGAAATGGGGCAATACATTATTACATTTCTCCCAATTGCAGTACCAAGCGCGGGAGAGGAGTACAAGTGCTTCAATCGCACCACCAATACTGAGGACGTTTGCAGGCACAACACTGATGGTGAGTAGCAAATAACTCAATAAGTAACTCAGTGCCAGAGAAAGCCTTCTGAATCAACACAAATGTACAATACTAATACTAAATAAATCATATTGTGTGTGTTTGTGTGTGTTGTGTTGTGTTGTGTGTGTGTGTGTGTGTGTATGTGTGTGTGTGTGTGTGTGTGTGTGTGTGTGTGTGGTGTATAGTATAGTATAGTAATATAGTAGGATTATTTGTATACTCAAATGAATTTTTGTAAATTAATACGTTGTAAAAATTATTCTCATACACAGTTGTTCGGGTGACCGTCCTTGATGAGGCTCAACCTGAGGACTGCTATCTCGGATACAACATTGAAGTCCAGCACGTCTACAAGGGAAGCCTGTCTCAGGAAGAGAACACCGTTCTAAGAGTCCTCCCTGTGGACCGCTGTCCAGATCCAACTTTTGACTATGGTGCAGACTACCTTGTGGCAGGAGATGTGGTTGATGGTGATCTGGTTGTTAAGGGGGAAGGAGTTGTCTTGGATTGTCCTGCCTACACTAACCTGAACCTGCCAAATCTTTGTCCATAGTGGGTGGACTGTACATAGATCAAACAAGACCGTATAGTATACGTACGTAGTGTGTGTGTGCAACCGTTAGGTACTTAAAACAAATTCATGGTATTAGTAGTCTAGGTCATGTGTGTAGTGCATTGTGCCCTTAGTTCTTGGATCAAAATTGAAATTATACTCTTGTTCTATGAAACTGTATGGTGATGATACGCTACAGCAAGACCTCTTAATCCTTGGGACCAAGAAATTTGGCCAGATTAGAGAGGTGGCCAGAATAGACAGGTCATTCCACGGGTGACTTTTGGAGCCAAACAGTATGGCCAGTTTAGACAGTGTGGCCGATTTACAGACTCTGAGGCTCCGATTACAGAGATTTTACTGCAGTGTGTATAGTATAGCCATGGCACCAAGAACCCTTGTGAGGTCTTCACAATGAATGCTTTAATTAATGGAATAAATTATAGAAATTGCATGTTATGCCCAAAATCACTTCAGGGCATGTATAAAAGCAGCTAAAATGGGAAACTTGTATATAGTGAGTCCTCATTTATCCAACCACATCTGTTTTAAAATGCATATGCATGCATCAGAGAATTAAACCAGGTGTTGGGTAAATCGAGGTCAGTTGCACAGTGTAGTGATGGGCCTGGGAATTCACAGCAGTATCCGATCAATGTGGTTCTCTGACATAAACCAGTGTCGGATAAACCAAGCTTGTCAAACTTCACGTTTTTCACAAATTGATTCCATGCAATCACGAAATGTTGAACGAATTGCACGAATCAAATAGTATATCTTACAGGTTCTTGTACTTTCAAATTCAAATTCAAACTATATATATTCTGGCCCTAATCCTAATTATGTAACAATAAGAGATCGATGATCATGATCCACAAACCACAAAATGAAGACCTATATAATATTATAGCTCCATCCAATATGACCATTTATCATCAACTTTATCGAAGAAGTTCATACCAGACCAGGATGCATTCGAAGATTTGATTCATTGATCATGACCAATTAACATGCATGCAGTCACAGACTTCTCTTGAATGCACTTGCCCCAAGCCTTCTCTTTCCTATATAGCTGGATTCATTGTGGTATTTGGCGATAATATGGGCAAGCACTCAGACATCTTGGCATGGTTATACACCAGTGTATAAATGCATTAAGAAGCCTAGCAATCTCTAATTATACAGTTGTACATGGGTAATGACTTTTACCCTTGTGCGGTTACCCCGGAAATTGGGTAATTATATTAATATACAGGTTACGAAAAGCCCTCCTTGAACAAGCTTTCACACCAATTAATATGGCCAAGTTGGTAATATAACAGAGCAAACCATTTTCAACATGCTCGAGTGTTATGTGCTTGAATAACTCGAGATACCATATAATATTGACCATTACGATTATTGAAAGAAATATTCCTCTTGGATCACGGCGCCAGTAAATTTCGCACCTGTTAATAATGGCAAGGTTTGTAATATGATAGAGCAACCCATTTTCAACATGCTGGAACATGCATGGCTATTATAGTCTATTCCCGCACATCGTATTATTTAAAATGAGTGTTGCACATGTATTGGTTTCCCACTTGTGCTATAATTAGCTTTCTACATCACATTTTAGTATTACACTCAATTATGTCGCACTGTAGGAAACCTCTTGTGACAGTTTCCAAGCACTGTGAAGGCTTGAAATGTGGGTGGAATCCATAAGCATGTTGGACTAATATTAACTAGATTCTAAGGTTGAACACACTTCTTACATAATATGTACACTAAGTCTATAATATAAGGATGCAAACGATATAATAATAATAATACACATACATACACACATGCACACACACACACACACACACACACACACACACACACACACACACACACATGTACACACACACACACACACACACACACACACACACACACACACACACACACACATATATATGTATATTATATATAAAGTTATACCCCGCTTTTGCTGGGTACATGGGGAATAAACTAAGTGTTAGGTGTTGATGCATGAGGGTGAAGCCCGAGTGTTAATTAATATACCCCGGTATATCACGAATATACCCAAGGCGGTCTCTTTGAAGATAATATAGATACCACCCACGCAGTGGGATATATATAATGTAGTATATGCATGCATGGATGGGTGGAGTAAACACAGTGAGACCTCACTTATATCCGCACACCTCTGTTCTGGATAAAATTGCAGATAAAGTGAGGAAATGGATAAATGAGGGAGCAGTAGTATAGTGTACAGTAGTATCGATCATTGCAGCAACCGTATAGCACTAAATTTCAAGGAGCTAACTATATATTTGTGGTTAGGCCACTTTTGAAATATTTACAGAAATAAATTTTGCAGGTCTGTCCTTCAGCTGCTACCTACAAACAGTGTGCCATTTTCGCAGTGTGCTAATTCCGCGCTCCAGTGCACATCCTTGAAAAATGTACACTGGAGCGTACAATGTACAATTCTCGATTCTCGATACACAATTCTCGATCCTTGATCCTCGATCCTCAATACATGATTCAAGATTCTCGATCTACACACACACACACACACACACACACACACACGTGCACACACACACATACACACACACACACACACACACACACACACACACGCACACACACACACACACACGCACACGCACACACACAACACACACACAAACACACACACACACACACACATGCACGCATACACACCACTCTATAGTATTCATCTCAGCATTAGATCTGATTCACTTCTCTTGTTGAGTTACCAACACATCCTGTAGGAGTGGAGTTGACAAGTCTAGTCACTGCTCATGGGATAGGTGACCTCTGTTATTCCATTTTGCCTTAATTGCTTACTATACAATTTAGCATGTTCTTGGATGTTTGTAACTCTAGCTTTTTGACGAAACAGTGCCCCAGGCTCAGTTGTGCATCTGAAATTATTGGTAAATGTTTATGATCTTTTGTCCTATATCCTCACCTTGCCTCCCTCACCTCTCCCTTTCCATGCTTCCATCTCCCTCACTCCCTCACCCTCCCTCTCCCTTCCTTACCTCTCCCTCTCCCTCCCTCTCCCTTCCCTACCTCTAGATCTCTCCCTTTCCCTCCCTCTCCCTCCCTTCCCTCACCTCTCCTTCTTCTGCCCTCCCTCACCTTCCTTCTCCCTCACCTTTCATTCCCCATATCTCCCTCTCCCTCCCTCTCCATACCGAACCCCATACCTCTCTCTAGCTCCCTCACTTCTCCCTCTCCTTCCCTCCTTCAGCTCTCCTAACCATTCTTCTATTTTGATAGATTATGTCAACCTTGTGTTTGTGGTGGTGGTATAGGACCTGTATGTGATGCTGTCTATTTGTATGCCATATGCCATTGTGCATGTGGCTATATTATTATAATTGATTGATTGATATAGCCTAGGTAAAAACATGTCAAGGGTATAACATTATACTGTTCAGATGCTCACTATGTACATGTGTGTGTATATGTGCATGTGTTGATCTATGTGTGTCGATCTGTGCACAAAAAAAAGAAAGAAAAAAGAGGACCCCAGGTCATTAGGGCTGTTCAGGGAGTTAACACTCACTCTCAGGATATTGAGAAGACTAGTAGTGTGGGAGACCAGCTGCGAGACCCAAAGCTCCCCCCATATGGTTCTTTGTACAGGGGTATTGCAACTGACCACTGAGGGACAGGATTTTTTTTCAGAACTAAATCCAAAAAACCCGTTTGACGAGGGAATTAAAAACCCATAACCTCAGCACTACATGTCACCATCGCTAGCCGCTAAGCCATCAGGGACCTTCTGGATATTTTCTATTTAAAGCGCTACTTATAGTTACACTAGCTAGGTAATAGAAAAAAAGATAATAATGGTTGCCTACGGAGTTCGAACCTACGGTAATGCGCTTACAAGTCCAGGCACATGGCTTCTATAACAACTGTGCCACTCTGAATAAATATTACTAAAAGTGCTATTTCAAGTACTGTTAAATCATAGACCCTCTAAACTGTGTACATCAGCGACTCGCAGCAACATTTACAGCATTGAAGGTGTAGCCGTGGAAGAATTAGAGTCAATGTTGCGCGGACTAGCAACGTGCCCAAAATCAGCGGACATGGAGAGGTCTCTTTCTGTGCGTGTGTGTGTGCGTGCGTGCGTGCGTGCGTGTGTGTGTGTGTGTTTATATGTGTGTGTGTGTGTGTGTGTGTGTGTGTGTGTGTGTGTGTGTGTGTGTGTGTGTGTGTGTGTGTGTTTACTGAGTCTCCTCTCTCTAGAGGTGGTCAATGCACAGGCAAAGGTATCAGGAAAACATGCTGTATTTTTCATTGTCATAGCAACAGAAGCAGAAATTGGAGAAGTGTAAGTTTGTAATGTGTACATTCACATTTTAGCGTCTGTTGATGTGTACGTCATTGACACCGTGAGCAGCCATTTTGTAAATTGTACGAATATTTGTCACAGGTAGCATAAATCCCATGTTTACATGATCCTTTCTGAGAACTTGCTATTGGTAATGTTGTTTTTATTGCTGTTTGCGTCCTCCATTTCATGTTTATAAATTTTGTTTTTGTTTTAGTATTGTCTTTATGATAGCAAGGCTTGGCATAGTAAGTTGGTTGTCATGGATCTGTATGAAAATACCACAAAACAGTGTACAACGTAAATGAGTGTTAGATGGGAATTGGTTCCTCTTGTTGTTCACAGAGAGGCATGGTCAACCCTACAGACACACCCCTCACCGGTTGTACTGAAGCAGTCATATACATATTGCCAAGACCTATAGTTACCATGACAACAACACAGACCTCACAGTGAATAACAGAACAGAATATAATATGTTAGTTTAATGATTATTCTCTTAATAATTTGTCTGCTCAATGCATGTATTCTGTGCATGTTTGTGTAGATCAATTGATGCTTGTCAAAGTGAAATAATGTGTGTTTGCATGCATGCGTGTGTGTGTGTGTGTTTGTTGGTGAGTGTGTGCATGCGTGTCCTTACATGTGTGTGTGTGTATGCATGTATATGTATGTGTGTGTGTGTGTGTGTGTGTGTCTGTGTTTGTATTTTGTGTGTGTATGTGAGAGAGAGTGGTGAGTGTATGTACGTGACCGTGTATGTGTGTGTGTGTGTGTGTGTGTGTGTGTGTGTGTGTGTGTGCTTGTGTGCATGTGTGTTTGCATAGACACTATATATATACGGTGGTTGTATGTGTGTGTGTGTGGATCGAGAATCGTGAGAATAGTGGATGGAGGATCGAGAATCATGTATCAAGGATTGAGAATCGTGTATCGAGGATCGAGAATCGTGGATCGAGGATCGAGAACCATATATTGAGGATCAAGGATCAAGGATCCGGTTTCGATACTGAATTTTGTCTACTTTGGCTTTCCATACATGTGTATGTGCAGTGTGTGTGTGTGTGTGTGTGTGTGTGTGTGTGTGTGTGTGTGTGTGTGTGTGTGTGTGTGTGTGTGTATGCGTGTGTGTGTGTGTATGTATTTGTGTGTGTGTGCATGTGTGTGCATGTGTGTGTGTGTGTGTGTGTGTGTGTGCATGTGTGTGCATATACGTGTGTACGTTTCTGTGTGTGCATGCATGTGCATGTGTGCATGCATACTTGCATGGATGCATGTGTACACATGTACTGTATGTGCGTTCGTGTGTGTGTGTGTGTGTGTGTGTGTGTGTGTGTGTACAATGTGCATGTGCATGTGCTGTTGCATGCATTATGACAACTTGTACATTTCAATTTAAGTATTATATTATAAAATTATGTATACAGTACCCTTGGAACCTCTGAATGAGGGATACCATGCAAAGGATGATACAGTAGGTCAGCTACTATAAATATTATAATTATGCAATTCGTTTATTTGAAAGTGCATTACTTTGAAAGGTATGCAGCAGAAAATTTTTGAGGGACCTTGAGCTGTGAGAGTAGTTTATTTTCAACTGCTTCCCCTCTTCAAACCATCCCATCTATTAATGTATTGGAAAGTGTTTTAAACACATGTGCACTGTACAAACATGTGGGTCAAATTGCAGCACTATACACCTTATTTATATAAAGGAAGCCTATCATAGCCCTTTCACTATACCATCACATGACATAATACATTATATATAGTTGGATGTGAAGAGCAGAGATCAGCAGTGTAGATAATACATCCAGACTGTTTTGCAAGTTTTGTGGTCACTTAATATTCACCTGCTGCTGTCTATACGTATACAGAGCAGCCATCAAATCCGCCAACATACATACAGTATATTATAAAGTATAGGCCAGCTGTCTCACTATTGACGTGTCCGGCTATTAATACAGGTTGGAAGGCAGCAGATCTTCACTTGCAAGCTATAGGGAAGAGACGCACAGCAGAGATGATTCTGCCAACTCTAGCATTCAGTCTGCTGTTCGTGCTTGGTGAGTGCAATGGTGTGGATGTGTAAAGTGAAGCTGTTCCTGTCCTGAAAGTATTAAACAGGCTTGTGTGCACTATACAGAGGAATCTCTGTAATCTGATGATTTGTGCATGGATACGAGGATAATGTTCAATTACAGAGGCTGTTGGCTTGTGGAGTACTTCTTATAATTACTAGGGAACTCTTCTATATTATGACTGTGTTTATAGGCTTCAGAATTATAACATGGTTGGTTTAGAATGTTGGATTATGGGTGTCAGACTGCAGAGATTCCACTGTATACTCATTGATTAATTCAATAATGCTCATGATGTTTTAAATGGATCAATATTTAGAAATTATTAAATGTCACAAGTTTCTTCTCATCACATGTAGATGGTCGTTATGTATATGGTCAGGGAGGACAAGGTGACTAGTGATCCTCATTTACTGATTTGTCTAGTGAATTGTCAAAAATATTATTCCATTTGTTTCAACTCTCCTTG
Source organism: Halisarca cf. caerulea (assembly GCA_963170055.1). Classification (NCBI taxonomy): domain Eukaryota; kingdom Metazoa; phylum Porifera; class Demospongiae; order Chondrillida; family Halisarcidae; genus Halisarca; species Halisarca cf. caerulea. The sequence goes on along the minus strand of CAUJGJ010000242.1, from coordinate 5,013,358 downwards.
CAGAAAGAATATTTTGTCGACCAGAGAACCCCTCTATCATAGTACATGAAGGGGAAGAAGCGGAGTTGAAAGTAAAATGCAATGAGAATGTTTCTGGCACTGCGATATTGACTGCGGTTTGTGTACCATTTGGTACGAAACCTGCAAGTATGTCTGCTAACTCTAAATTGCAGTATTTTTGCAATGGATAGAAAACCATTCTGAAATGCCGTAAAAGTTTAGCATGTCAGTATGACCGTCAGACAATAGTGGAAGCATGAATTGTAAGACCTTAATTTAGTCTGACCTTGAATGTGTGAATTTACTGTTTCCTGGCTTCAATTATATTATTCAATTATATTTCTTCTCCACACATTTTAGATGCATGCAGCCATACTCTGGTCATGCATACAGAATTATTGGTATTAATAGTTTAATTAGTTGATTTTATATGACCAGAACTAGTACATCAAATGTATATCTACTTTCCAAAAAGATATCAGTTCATTACACATAGTTCGTAAATGCATATATGCATAGTATAGGGTGCAGTGTGAGAAACTACATACAAATTAAGCACATTGTCCTATACTGTATTATATATAGTATTTAAAATAGTAGAATGTGCAGAGGTCATTGTATTTTACCCTAATCATATATGTACATATAAAATCAATGCAGAAATTCTTGATGACCTCTCACCAAGACTTCTTATGATTGAAATTACTGGAATAAGAGGAAGCTCAAACATAAAAACTTCTTCTGATGATGACTGCTCAGAAGGTTCTGAAACAGCTGTTTGCTATTTGGTTGGATCGACAAATAGTAGTGCTATTGGATGGGGAATGTGGTCCATTGCCATAAATGGTAATGTATGCATGGACTATGAAACATTCATCCGCACACACAACACATGCATACATATTCTGTACAAAGTGAGTGTCATGCACATTACCAAACATGCACATACAGTATTTACTTTAATCTCTGTATAAGAATGTCATGATATATGTTGTGTTATTGTTACTTGTCAGTGAAATAATTATTTCCATCTATAACCATGTCAAGAATGCCCATGTGGTGAGAGGTGGGGAACAGGAGAGGTATGCGAAGATCTCAAACCCAAACCTCCGGGTTGTTACAAGGCCTGTCCAGATGGTCAGATCTACAGCACAAGCCAGAGTGATTGCTTCCTCCCTAGAGATTGTCCTAAGTCTTCAGGACGTGGCTATGGTGATCCTCAATACACTACGTTTGATGGAGTGGTCTACTTCGTTCTGCATCATTGCTCTCATGTTAGCGCTGAAGATTGCCAGCACCAGACCTGGTCTGTCTATCAGTTTACCAGCAATACGTGCACAGGAGGAGGACGTGCCACATGCATTGACCAAGTCATGGTCAGGTTGAAGAGAATCAATACAATTGTTCACTACAACTATTGGGCAAAATCATACAAGTTCATTGGCAATGTTCCCTCCACTGATGACATGATTGTATCCTCTAATGGATACAGCTTCACAGCACATCTTGTTCAAGAGGATATAACAGTTGTATACGGGGGGTATTACATGCTTACCATCACATTAGGCTCACAGTGGAGGGGCCCTAGGAAGGTGTGTGGGCTATATGGTACTGCCGATGGTAACAGAAGCAATGAATGGACGTTGAGAGATGGAACAGTGCTTGAATCTTACACCGATCCTCGATTTGAGATGGAGTACCGTGCTGATGACATAACTGGAGCATGTACTGAACCCAAACCTCCAGAACCTCCACCTCCATGCGTAGGAGACCAGTTAGCAGCCGCAACAAATTTCTGCAGTGTGATGTATGACTCTTCAGGATCCTATGCTTCTTGTCATGCAACTATTCCACCTGGAAATGTCTTTGAAGAACCAGTGGATACTCTGTTTGAGCAGTGTGTGCTCGACCATTGCTTGGCTGATGCTGAGACTGCTTGTGGCGACATCCTAAGCTATGCTGATCAGTGTCAAGAACATGGTCACAGAGTGGGAGACCCGCCAGCTATCTGTCGTGAGTTGTAAGAGCACCTGGTACAGATCTTCACATATAGCTACATTGACTGCTACCTATCTCAACCAATAGTGCCTACATGTCCTGGAGAGTCTGTGTATAATTCCTGTGGTCCACTGGCACCTCCAACCTGTGACATGCCAGAAGGAGTGGATGGGTGTGTTGCTGGGTGCTTCTGTCCAGATGGGACTTTCCTGTTTCAAAGTAATCAATGCGTAACTGTTTGTCCAGGTATGCTTTTCATGTTGACAATATGTAAAATGGACACCTGTACTTACGCAGATACTGATTCAGAATGTATATACCATAGGAATGGGAAGTTATGCTGTATTTTTAATTATATGCTACTTTGAAGAAAATCGCATAAATCAAAATCCCACTATGCTTAATGTCTGATACCATGTACACAATACTGTATGTCAATAGAATCACAAAATTAAAAATTGCATAGTGTCTGTGGTGGTCGAAATCCCATAACTTTAACTTT
>CAUJGJ010000242.1:4948358-5003358 GCA_963170055.1 Halisarca cf. caerulea | reverse complement strand
AGTTTAAATTGACAATGTATATACGTATGCAAGGCTTAGCATATTCGTGACTATTTGGCCGAGCCATCTATAGCTAGCAATCCTATAAATATATATATATAGATAGATAGAATTATAGTGGGATTACTTATGTTAATTCTGGTATATTATATATGTTTATATGGTGGATCAGCTGACACTTGTATCAACCTAGCAACCCATATCATTCAATAATACCTGCATGGCAGATTCATGTCAACTGCATGTATAGTGGCCAGTGCATGCATGTGTGTTTGAATGTACAAAAGTATACAACAATGTGCAGTCATAGTCGTGTTACTGAAGTGGAATGTACCACGTGCATCTTCCAGTATAAGTGTAACAATCGGCTATTAACTTTGCTGTCGCTGGCTACGCAAACATGTCAGAACATATATTTAGTTTAGCTGTCACTGTCAGTATTATTCTGCTCAATGACCTGGCTACTACCACACAGTCCTAATTTAAAAGCATAAAGACAAAGAGTTAAGGCATTGCATCCGTCTCTAGTTAGTGATGGTGTAACATACATGGTCATGACATGTGACTACATCTGATTCATTGTATAACAGAATGCCATACTACCAGTTAATTATATATTAACACAAAAACAACACATTAGCAGGCACAATCTATACTAGTGTTCCCACACATGCAGGCCTAAATCTAGAAAGGTAACATATGATACAGTAGAACTTGCTTAGTAAGTACCTTCGAGGGAGGACTAAATCAATACTTCTTATCAGAGGTACTTACTATTAGGACAGATTTATGTACTGTGTGTATAGGAGGGGACAGAATGAGGAGTACTTACTATATATTCAGGAGTACTCAACTAGCCCAGGCACTTACTAATCAGGTACTTACTAACCCTGGTGCGTACTAACCCAGGTACTTACTAATCAGGTGCGTACTAACCCTACTTATTAAGCAAGTTCTATACTGTATGTATGAGCAGAACAATGTTAAGGTTACATAGTCTTGCAGTCTGCATTGCAGGTGCATACCAATAAGCCATTGGGCATGTGCCTACTGTAAAACTATGTCGCACTCGAGCTCACTTCTGCCATCCAATATTAGAATGTTCATGCGGGCAAAAGTGGCAATTGACAAATGGAGCAATCTGTGAAGACCCCGAGCCAACAGGGCCTGTTCAAGAACAATGCCACTACATCTGCCCGGACGGACAAATATACAGCACCACAAAGGGGAGATGCTTCCGTCCAGAGGAGTGCCCAGTGCCATGTGTGCCAACCATGTCAACAATTCAAGTCTATGAAGGCCAAACTGCCAAGTTGTGTATGACATGTAGTCGGGCCATACCTACAACACGAGAGATCACAATAACTTGCTCGGGTCCTTCAGCAAGTGAGTTTCAGCCTGAAGTCTTGTGTTACATGGCCAGCAATCACAATTGTTATACAAAAAATTATTAATGTCCACTATATACTTTACCAGATCATTTTAGCTTTAAGTTACAGAAGGGAGTAAATAAATCAAAAAAATAAAGTCTACAATACAAATACTATGTTAGATGATTTTACTAATAAACAACCAATGGAATAGTTTAGTTGCACTCTTTTGCAATAATACAAGTAAATGCCTTAGTCTGCCATCTTATTCCTTATTCTCTGTGAACATGTATGCCTCAGCTCTTCTATACTTGACTTCTGCATTTAAGTAGACTTACTATCGGGGCTTGAACTTGCCAAATGACCATATAATATTGATATATGCTTGGTCACTACAGCACCTGGTGTAGATGCTGCTAGTTCAGTCACCATACCAGTGACTGGTAGATCAGGATGTGGAGACTTGACAACAGTGGCTGAAAACAACTGTCCTGAAGGAAGTGAAACAATGACTTGCAAGACCCCTGAAGATGTTGAAAAGGCTGGAAAATGGGATGTCACCATTCTTGGTAAGCAAGCAGAGTCCCCACCAGGATTGCGATACAACAAAAGTCATCCAAAGGGATAAAGTTAACTCTTAAGCAGCTAGTGCATTTTAAAATATTAGACTTAGTGTACGTAGGATACATTAATGTGCAGTCATGCACACCTCATGCACTTACTCTGGTTTCTCTGAAAACCTCGTTTATTCGACACTCTACAGTATGTGATTCCCCACCATTAAGTTGTGTACAAATTTGAAATTCCCTGATTTATCCAACCCCTGGTTTACCAGACATCTGGTTTATCCGACACCTGGTTTTTACCCAACACCTGGTTTACCCAACACCTGGTGTATCCAACACCTGGTTTATCCAACACCTGGTGTATCCAACACCTGGTTTATCCAACACCTGGTTTATCCGACACACTTATGAGGAAGAGATGCATGTGGTTGGATAAACGGGGTCCACTGTATATGCACCATACATGTTCCGGGAGTAATGCCATGCAGTAGCAAGACTGACCCCACATACACTGTGCTTATGTGTCTATCTTACAGTGAGAACATAATAATTATAATCATCACTGCAGTTATAGTATCAACAGTTACAGTTACATTACACGGGCCCGGGGCTGTAGCTTATTGTACCAATACTTCCAACAGAATGTCCATGTGGTAAAAAGTGGGGAACTGGAGAAACATGTGAAGATAGGTCAACAAAGTCTCCAGGCTGCTACAAGGCCTGCCCAGCTGGAAGAACATACAGCACAACCCAAAAACGCTGTTACCTCCCTGATGATTGTCCTAAAGCCATAGGAACTAGCTCTGGTGACCCTCAGTACCGAACCTTTGATGGAATGTATTACGTTGATTTCCACCAGTGCTCTCATGTTAGTGCTGAAGACTGCCAGAACCAAACCTGGTCCGTCTACCAATTTGCTAGCAATAAATGCTCATTGACAAGAGGAGGACGTGCAACATGTGTTGACCAAGTCATGGTGAAATTGAAGAGAATCAAAACAATTGTTCACTACAACCGTGGGACAAAATCATACAGGTTCATTGGTAATGTTCCCTGCACTGATGACATGATTGTATCCTCTAATGGATACAGCTTCACAGCACATCTTGTCCAGGAGAATGTAACAGTTACATTTGGGGGCAATTATTTACTTACCATCACATTAGACTCAAAGTGGCTGGGTACAGGGAAAGTTTGTGGGCTGTTTGGTACTCCTGATGGTAACAGGGACAATGAATGGATGTTGAGAGATGGAACAGTGCTAGAATCTTACTCGGATCCTAGATTTGAGATGGAGTACCGTGCTGGTGACATACCCGGAGCATGTCAGGAACCCTTACCTCCAGAACCTGTACCAAAATGCTCAGGATCTGCCTTAGCAACTGCTCTAGCTTTCTGCAGAGCAATGAGTGATCCAGCGGGTTCTTACACCTTGTGTCATGCAACCTTCCCACCAGGAAACACCTATAAAGAACCAGTGGACACTCCATTTGAGCAGTGTGTTCTTGATCATTGCTTAGTGGATGCTGAGACAGCCTGCAGTGACATCCTGAGTTATGCTGATCAGTGCCGAGAGAATGGACACAGAGTTGGAGACCCACCACGTCAATGTTGTAAGTTTACACAACGTAAGACAGAGTTGGACTTAATTACTATGCATTTAACATTTTCTTTGATGTTATTTTCTACTTGACAGTACCAACATGTCCTAATGGTTTCGTGTATGATTCTTGTGGTCCAAGGGTGCCTCCAACCTGTGATATGCCGAAAGGAGTCGATGGATGTGTTTCAGGTTGCTACTGCCCAAATGGGACATTGCTATCTGGAAGTAACAGATGTGTATCAGTTTGTCCAGGTATTATGCATGGTGTATACGCTATTGTAGAGTGTGTGCGTGTGCATGTGTGCACTGTGTGTGTGTATGTGTGTGTTTGTGTGTGTGTGTGCATGTGTGTGCATGTGTGTGTGTGTGTGTGTGTGTGTGTGTGTGTGTGTGTGTGTATGTATGGGTTTGTGATTGTGCATGTGCGTGCATCAATGTATGCATGTGTTGACTTGCTCAGCTTCATGCAATCAAGCGTCTCTATTACAGCTCCTGTGAACTTCGACCGACCTACATATTATGTGCATGAAGACAATGGAGGAGTTTGCATCAAACTCATGAGAAAAGGATCTCTAGTCACCAGTTATCCTATTATCATGTCATTTAGCAGAGCATTGTCACAAGGTAAAACTGGACATACATGACATTTTGCAGATATTCGTTTGTTTAGGTCATGCTTGTTCCTCTTCTCTCGTATGTTTACCTGAATACATTTGCAACATGCAAGAAGATCCAAGTAAGTTGTGACATGAGTATATATCCCAATAATAATTATTTAATTAAACTACTATGATCATAAAATTTTGCACTGAAGAATTACAGTATGTATATGTTCTAGGCTGAAGTTAACTTTCCCGGTTGGCTAACCGGACACTGGTTGTTCAACCGGTCAACTGGTTAGGCTCCGCTTGCTTCGCTCGCTTAAAAAAGAACTAATCTCAAACACTCCTTAGTCAGCAAGCCTCACAATCCCTACTCCCCAACCCTCAGCAAGTATATTAGTTGGTCATGTGTGTGTGTGTGTGTGTGTGTGTGTGTGTGTGTGTGTGTGTGTGTGTGTGTGTGTGTGTGTGTGTGTGTGTGTGTGTGTGTGTGTGTGTGTGTGTGTGTGTGTGCATGTGTGTGTTTGTGTATGTGTGTGTGTGTGTATGTGTGTGTGTGTTTGTGTATGTGTGTGTGTATGTGCATGTGTGTTTGTGTGTGTGTGTGTGTGTGTGTTTGTGTGTGTGTGTGTGTATGTGTGTGTGTGTGTGTGTGTGTGTGTATGTATGTGTGTGTGTGTGTGTGTATGTGTGTGTGTGTGTGTGTGTGTGTATGTATGTGTGTGTGTGTGTGTGTGTGTGTGTGTGTGTGTGTGTGTGTGTGTGTGTGTGTGTGTGTTTAGTTATATACAATTCTATACTATAGGTGGCCCAGTTGGAAAATGCTGTGGGTGCACCAGTGTGCCCACTGTGTGCGGGGGGAACACACAGTGTCGACTTACATTCCCAGCCAACCATTCAGAGAGGTGTGTGTGGGTGAAGATTGACAATGATGACAGCCCTTCAAAGGACAAAAAAGTGACACTGAGCATAAGTGGAGGACAGAATAATGACAAAGCTAAACTTATCATTAAAGATGACACAGATGGTGAGGGCTTTGTAGCAGTTAACAGACTGACACAAAGGATTTTGCATGGTGTAGATCGTAATATAAATAATTATACATATTAGACCAGGCCTCTTTGATCCCAGCTTCTATTTGAACGAATATGGTACACGGTATGTTAGCATTTGATACTGCAGGATAAATTATCGGAAAAGTGCTTATTCCACTGCAGCTGCAGTATTGGTTGTCATGCTGCATGTCACATTGTCAAATACATACACGTACGTTGGAGCCTCTCTATAACAAACACATTGGGAACTGAAAAACAGTTTGCTATGATAACCCCTGTGTATACGCATGCAGTGGGACCTCTCTATAACAAACACTTTGGAAACTGAAAAACAGTTTGCTATACAGAGGTCTCCACTATTCAGAGGTTATTGTACATGCATACCAATCTATCTGGACCCACAAAGCAGTCTGTCATAGAGAGGTTGTTGCAATCAGGGGAGTTTGTTATAAGGGGTTCCTCTGTGTAAGTCATATGACACTGCCTGAGATGTGTATATACAGAATAATAATATTATTATTTAACCAATGGTCTTTTGTGGTGTACAGGATATACACACACTGGCCCTCGAGCCCATGCATGTATACTGTATGCGCTTTAATTTTCATGTGGTTTAATGCTCGCGGTATTCGCGGATTGGAAGTCATCCGCGAAGTTTAGACCTGCGAAAATTTAGATCAGGCTCTTGTGCAATGGCAAAACATGGCCATCTGCGAATATTAAAACGCAGTAATCGCTAAAAGACAAAATCCGTGAATTATACACACCGCGAAAATTAAAGCGCATACGGTATCATGTACACCACAAAAGACCATTGGTTAACTATAATTTCCACTATTGTTTGCATTAATTGGCATATCTCCGTCTCTTTCATATTGTGATAAAGGGAACTGTCTTAGATTTAGCAAAAGAACTCACAAGATACAGGAATCCACTCAGATGGTCAAAATCGGACTAGAACTAAAGAATGTCAGTGATGTGTTCTGGGGAGAGGTCACCACTAAGGAGGGAACTGCTTCAGGTGAGCTATAAATAATATTATTCATGCATGATATATAGAAGGACTCCTAAATATCACAAAATTTGAACTGAATTGTTAAAACAAATACATTGTCACTTCATTATATGATGGAGTATACAGCTTTCTATAACTCCAAATTCCATCAGCAGAGGATGAATTATTGTAAATAGGGTCTACTTTACAGTATACAAGTACAATGAAACCTGTATAATCCAGCACCCATTGGGGAATGAAAAACAGTGCTGGATTAGCAGGTTGGTGGATTATAGAGGTCAGTTTGTATGGTAAACATTAATGGTTGGTGCCAAAGAATCTTGGCCAGTTTAGGAGAATGCTGGTTTATAGAGGTGCTGGATTAGGCAGGTTCCACTGTATACATTTTGCAAATAAAATGGAAAAAGCATCAGAAATTCAACATAACTGTGAACAATTGCCTATTAATATGCTATGTTATACGAGTCAATTGCAATTTTATATTCCCATATAACATGCATGGAATGCATGGGGTACGGTGTTGCAGGTATGCGGAGTTTGCTGTGTGTGTCTTATGTTTTTAGCATGCTCTGACTATCAGTCTGGAAAATTTGAGGCCTGTTTTGCAAGTTCACTGACATCTAGTGTGACCATTCCAGTTGCAAGGGACAGTGAGCAGGAAACATATGAATGTTTCAGTCAGAGTGTCAAGCCTTTGGGAGATGGAGAAGCATACGAACCACCTGTTAGATCGTGCTTTCCGAAGTACAGTCTTACACTAATTGCTGACAACTATAAAAATTGTGAGTGCATGGAACCATTAGCGTGTGTGTGTGTGTGTGTGTGTGTGTGTGTGTGTATGTGTATGTGTATGTGTGTGTCTGTGTGTGTGTGTGTGTGTGTGTGTGTGTGTGTGTGTGTGTGTGTGTGTGTGTGTGTGTGTTACACTTAGTCTTGCGTACAGTGATACCTAGAATATACTAGTATCATTGTGCTCACGTACGGTACTTCTCATAGAAAACGGCGTCAGTCGTTCAGTCAGTCGATCAGCACTCATGATCAGTCAGGAGTCAATTGTTAGTTTGAACAGCATCATTTCATGATGCGTAATGAAACATCACAGTCATTACGCAATAATAATAATTATATAACATATAATATAATTAATAATGTAATATACGGTCAATTATATTGATAATCAATTTGATATTATTATTATTACAGTTAAATTATGTCCATGCAGTCACAATAATGATACAAAGTTTGATACCAACAAGAAAAACAATCTAAACAATTAAAACAACATAATGATAAATTTATTAAACACACAGATATACAACAACAACACACAAACGGACATGCAATATAAGTATAACAAATAATAGAGTTAAGCCTCTGAACCAGAAGCAGCCAAGATGCTGGTAGCATTGCCATATACGGTCATGGTACTTGATATCATATAAGACAATGTCATTCGAAGGACATGCAATGCAACAATACAGTGCTTGAATCTTGCCTAGCAAGTACCTGCATGAAGGAGGACACAAAATCAGCACTTATTATCAGAAATACGTACTTAGTATCAGGGTTAATTGGTTTATGTGCATGAGGTATACACAGGGACAGAATGAGGAGTACTCATTATCCAGGAGTATGTACTAAACCAGGTACTTACTATCAGCGTTGGTTTATGTACATGAGGTATACACAGGGACAGAATGAGGAGTACTCACTTCAAGAGTATGTACTAAACCAGGTACTTACTATCAGGGTTGGTTTATGTACGCACATGAGGTATACACAGGGACAGAATTAGGAGTACTTACTATCCAGGAGTGTGTACTAAACCAGGTACTTACTATCAGGGTTGGTTTATGTACATAAGGTATACACAAGGACAGAATGAGGAGTACTTACTATCAGGGTTGGTTTATGTACATGAGGTATACACAGGGATCACAGAATGGAGAGTACTTATTATCCAGGAGTATGTACTAAACCAGGCACTTACATACTAAACAAGGACCACTGTACATTACAACATGTGATTTCTCCCAATTGCAGTGCCAAGAGTGGGAGAGAAGTACAAGTGTTTCGATCGCACTACCAGTATTGAGGACATTTGCAGGCACAACACTGATGGTGAGTATAGTACATAACTCAATGTATTCTGTATTCAGTTTTTGAGAATTAAAGCCTTCAACACAAAATTAATGCACAATGTTAGCAACAACATGTGTGTGTGTGTGTGTGTGTGTGTATGTGTGTGTGTGTGTGTGTGTGTGTGTGTGTGTGTGTGTGTGTGTGTGTGTGTGTGTGTGTGTACATATGGTGCATAATAATATAACAATATATTATTGATACCTAAAGAATTTTGTAATTCCTTGTAAAAATTATTCTCATACACAGTTGTTCGGGTGACCGTCCTTGATGAGGCACAACCAGAGGACTGCTATCTCGGATACAACATTGAAGTCCAGCACATCTACAAGGGAAGTCTGTCTCAGGGAGAGAAGACTGTTCTAAAAGTCCTCCCGGTAGAGCGCTGTCCAGATCCGACCTTCGACTATGGTGCAGACTACCTTGTGGCAGGAGATGTGGTCGATGGTGATCTGGTTGTTGAAGGCGAAGGAGTTGTCTTGGATTGTCCTGCCTACACTAACCTGAACCTGCCAAATCTTTGTCCATAGTGGACCCTACATAGATCAGAGAAGAGCTGAGTAGTGCCGTAGCAAAATTATAGTGTTATGTACGTAGTGTGCATGCAATATATATATGTAGGTACATAAAACGAACAGCTGTACACTACAAGTCTAGGTCTGCATGTGTACGTATATGGTGTGTTATGCCCTCTGTCAGTTCTTGGATCAAATCTTGCAATTAATTATACTGACTCTTGTTCAATTATGCTGTAATGAACTTTAATGTTGTTAGTAATAATACTGCATGTAACTGAAGCCTCTAAAATCCGACATTTTCTCTAATCTGACAATCTTGTGAGGTACAGTCACCATATTAAGTTATGCTATAGTACAGCATACGTATTACACCTACGTAGGACAGTACAGCATACGTATTACACCTACGTAGGACAGTACAGCATACGTATTACACCTACGTAGGACAGTACAGCATACGTATTACACCTATACGTAGGACAGTACAGCATACGTATTACACCTACGTAGGACAGTACAGCATACGTATTACACCTACGTAGGACAGTACAGCATACGTATTACACCTATACGTAGGACAGTACAGCATACGTATTACACCTACATAGGACAGTACAGCATACGTATTACACCAATGTAGGACAGTACACACAGAATATATGTACATAGCCTGAGCCATTCACTTCATGCATGCTAGACCTCCACCATATAAGGCATGATGCAGAATCATATGATTTCAGGATGTCATCTTACAAGCTATGTGCAGGTTCCCTGGGTGTGGGGGCAGGGGTGGCTTGCCATGGTTTACATACATAAACCATGCATGGAGACTTCCTTAGCTGTTTATGACCACAGGTTTAAATATATTCAGCATGATCAGTATTGAATTTCTCAGACTGGCAGCTAAGACTCTGTGTGTTTCTGTGTGCATATGCATATGTGTGTGTGGGGGGGGGGGGGGGTGGGGGGCAAGATGGCCATAGGGCTAGATATGCATAGGGCTATAGGCATACAGTGGAACCTCCGATAGTGGACTCTCCAAGTAAGGACACACTACAATATTATTATTAAACCTTTCTACAAGGGACACGACTTCTGGTCCCAGTATGATTTCCAATATATTTTGTTTTGAACCTCCCAAAGAGGAAAACCTCTCCACAAAAAACAAATCAGCTGAATTTATGTTGTCCCGAAAGTGTCCTTTATTCGGAGGTTTTACTGTTACGGTACATATATATACATGGGCTATAGACGGGCATACCATAGGGCCAGACAGTACATGGGCTAGATGAGCACTCACAACTCGGTCCTGGAGTGTGTGCATATTGATTGATACATATATTATATTATATATACACTGTAAAATAGGACCTATAGCATTAGCACAAATTAATCATGATAAGTTGTAATGCTTGTAGCTATAGAAAGCTTAATGCATGGATGAAATAACTTTGTTGTATGGCTGTGGTTAACATCAAAGGAGAAAAGTGTGCATTGTTTTTGGTAATTGCACACTTTTTTGACCTTTCCAACCACAAGTGTGCTTCATTTGTAATTGTCACCTATAAGCGCCTAGTGTTATGATAACAATTAACTTTCATCAATTACTCCCTGCTGTTTGCCAATGGACAAGTATGGGACAGGTACAGTGCAAGACACCTAAAGAATAGAATCTAACATTTTATTGTATAGTGGCCTATATTTTGGGAAACAAGCCCTCTTAGTATAAATGTTTTCATGTACACAAAGACCACCTCTTAAGAAGATCTCTACAAAAAATTGAAGGTCAAAGGTCAAATCATTATCGTCATAGAAGGCATGCATATAACTGGACCACTCAAAACATTTAGCGTGCTAATTGCCTCAAAGAAGAAGGAATACTTTTAAAGTGGACATTACCTGATAGATACTAACTTTATACAACTTTCTGTGGCTTTAAGGAAATCGGGAAATGCATCTGTCAGGCGAACAGAGCAAAAACTCGAAAAATTATTTAGCGTAAAAACTAACGCAAAGTAACTACTTCCGGTTTACTTTTTCATGTCAATGTTCTATTGTGGACTGTTCCAAATTTTGAGATACTTCGCGGGTGATTCGGCTCCTAAAGGCTGCTGATATTCACAAAAAAGAGCAGCAGTTTAAAAAAATGGATTTGGTCACGCGCTCATCACAGGATAGAGTGAATTACGTCATCCCCACGTGTCGGTAGAGATCAAAATGGCGTACTCGCTTGGCGATCGTGACATTTTGCTTGCTTCCTTTGTAGCTAAGGCTAGAGGTATTATGTTTTATGATGTCAGTTGTATTAGTATTGGAACCTGTCTTCAACTTCATTTGGACCCTTACAACCCATATGATGTCCACTGCGTGGAGATTTTCATCGCAGGAAGGAAACTTGGGCATCTTTGTAAGGAAGCAGCTTGTATTATTTCGCCATTCAAGCGCCAGGGACTATTAATTAAGGCTTCAGTTTGGAGTGCACCCTATTCAGAGTCAGTGAATAGATCTTGGCGATATCGAGTGTGCGATGTATTAATACAAGTTTTTGGAGGAAAGGAATCATTTCTGGCCGTCAAATCAGCAATTAGCATGAAAGGATTTAGAAATTTTCAGGTATAGCAAAAACAATTTTGACATATTATTGCAGTGCATTTATAAATTTGTTATTTTGACCATAGGTGAATAAAGTATTGTTAAATTCAGACAGGGAGGACTTAGTGAGTGATGGCAGTAGTGACTCCACTGAAGATGTTGACAGCACTGGAACGACAGTGACATTATCCTGCACCAAGGCCCAGGCGGAAACAGACTGCATTTCCACAGACAGTGAGGCAACCATCTTGTACTGCTATGGGGAAAGTAGTTGCAGCAGTACGGAAACATTGAAAAGTTCAACTTCTAATTGAATTCATCAAATAAACATGGTAAGTAAACTGTTATACGTACATTGTTTTAAAAATAAATATTTAGAAGTTCAACTGATATCTTTGTCAAGTAAATTCTGTTGAGAGATTCGTCTGTGGGATGAATATGTTTTGACAGCCTCATCAACATTAGTAGCTGTACATCCCAGTCTGTAGCTCATTTCATAGTCACGGACCTTTCGAAAAAACTTTTTAATCAAGTCCTTAAGCACGTTGTCAAATGCTGGTGGTAAAATTTGTCGCAGCCTTGTTATAGTTCCATTGGAATACTTCTGTGTGTGTCTTTTTACAAAACACCATACCCATTCAATGGGATTCAGTTCACAATGAAATCGCGGAATAAACATACATTTGTGATTTCGTGCTTCAATCCTTTCCTGCAACAGTGGCTTTGCTGCTGTTTTGAAATCAGGATATGTTAATAGTGCCTTGCACATTTGATCCTTTGTCATTGAACTGGTGTCTACTCCTCTTTCCTGCAGGACAATCCGAAGCCCTTTCGGTTCACCATTTTCATTGACCATCTTTTGAATGCTGCCGTTCCATTCTGTGTCTCGCATTACTGGCTGAGATCCACCTGAGTTGACATTCATTGCAGCGGCATTGAGTGCGTCGTTTGCCACCTTTCGATGTGATGGAGCATTGTCAAAAAGGAACAAGCCACACGCATCAGGATATTTTGCCTCAAATATGTCCATTGCTTTGTCAACTTGCTTCAGCAATCTTTCATTATTCCAGTATCCCTCTTTGGAATGCTCCAGATACACCCTCGCCTTGTCATTGCCATTCTCCAAGTAACCGTCCTTCTCTTCAATGAAGTCAGAGACCATGATTGCTTGGCCCAGTGACTTACTTCTAATGGGGACATTGCTTCCATCGGCCCAAAAGAACTTTTCCTCCGAATTGGCATAGAATGTACTCTCATCATGATATATGCGTATTATTGGCCTCTCGTCTGGTTCTGGATAGTCGTATTCATGCAACTTGTCAACATACTTCTTCCTATCTGCAAGCACATCGGATCTTTCATGCCCATCAAAATAGACAGCCTTTCCAAGACGTTGCTGCTTGAATCCCAATTTGTGCAGCCATCGGATTGCTGTTCGTTCCGATACAGTATGCTTCCAGTTTGTGGCTATCCAAGTAGCATATGCCTTTGCTGTTAGATTTGGTGAACCTTTCACACAAGCATTTTTCCTCACAAACTCCTTGGATTGCAGCTGGAAATCTTCATCCTCAAAAAGACTGATTGTCTTTGGGTGGCATCCTCGGCTGGACACCAAACATTCTTCGACCCACTCCAAATTGAACTCATTGTCACCTTTGTGTGCTGCTGCTTGGTAGAATGACGTTCCCCATCTCCGCACTGTTTCCATGCTGAAGCCTGTGACTATGGAAGTCAGTTGTGATGCTTCATTAATTTTCTTGCCAGTTTGGATTAAAGCAGATAGCATGTGAATGGCCAGTCCCTTTGATGTTTCCCAGGACAGACTATCTGATACAAAATTGTGGACAGCATCTGCTCCCATCTGGAAGGCCTCATGTTTGTTTTTTAAGATTGACTGTAAAGTATCATCTTCTGTGGTATTTTGTCCAGCTGTCTTCATTTGTTTAGCTGCCTGCTTCTGTTTTAGGTTATGCATCCTTGATGGAGTGCTCTTTGAGGGATCACCCCTAGGAGCATGCATTTTTAATACCTTTGACATTGTTGTTTCAGCATTTTTGCTTGCCTGCCGCTTGGGACGTGCCTTGATGTTGCTCAGGTCAGACAAAGGTAGAGTTCCAACCTCAGAGTCTGCTGGAGAAGGTGTTTTGTGTTTATAAACACAGTTAGGGTCGTTAGGGTCGTTACTAGTAAGGTTTTCCATCGAATTCGTTCGCTTTCCCGCCAATATATGGACTTCTAATACGTATGCATGTCATGTGATATTACATCATAAAAATGGCGGAATTTATATAGGGAAAGTATAGGTTTGACTATTTTTCTATTGCAAGTTGAGAAGAAACGCAGCGCTTTCGGTCTTGAATGACCACTATTGGTTATTGAAAGAATGCTACTAGAGAGAAGGACATTTCAAGTTACTTTTTGAGCGAAAATAAAATTCTACTTTTTAGGTGTCTTGCACTGTACCTCTAGAACTGTAATTCGAAACCCCAACTAAGCGCCTACAACAAGTCAGTTATTGTATGACCAACTGTGCATTGGCTCTTTATTGCACTCGCCCTCGGGCGCTTCGCGCCCTCGGGACTCGAGCAATAAATACGCCAATACACAGTTGGTCATACAATAACTATTACATATTATCACACTGAGTACCATTTGCATGTGTGTGTGTGTGTGTGTGTGTGTGTGTGTGTGTGTGTGTGTGTGTGTGTGTGTGTGTGTACAGGTGCATTTGGTATACACAATTGCAAAGAGCACACACAGCATTGCATACTGCAGACAACCCACACTGACATGCAAGTAGTCTATTATTATGTATGTATCTACTGACATAAAAGTGAATCAAATATGCATTGTTTATAATAAGCAACTTATTATTAACAATAATTACTAATTATCCCACTGACCTGTAAAGGAAGTACACAATTTGCGGTGGGAAGTTTAGCCAGTGTTCATTATACTGGCTTCAGGATCATTGACAGTCATGAATTTGACCACATGGCACACCACATGCATGGGTCATAGGGTCAATTCAAATTCTGTTCAATTTGATCCTTGCACCATCTTTAAATCACTTAGTAATAATGAATAAATTAAAGCAGGAGCTAACTCATGCATATTTAGTAATTAAAACATACTAGGCGCTAGGGCTATATATATATATATGGCTATAAATTGCCACGTCACTTGCAAGGGTGGGGAGAGTGCATTTTACATGCCATACAACTATATATGCATGTCTTATAGACCATTATACCATCCATTTGTGGACTTTGGGCAAGTATTCTTGGGTTTCAGCAATTTGATGAAGCAATTGAGATTGTGGAGGGAATGGGCAGTAAGAATCCCTAAAGAAGAGTTTCTCTGTACAGTGCTAAGCTTGCTTCTAGCAATGGCGAAGATTGGCTTATTTGGGTTTGATATAGACTGTATTTTTTCAGAAAGCTATTCAAGAAGCATTACATTGAAGTATTTGCAGTAAATCACCGATTTCAGTATAAAGTAGACACCCATGTTTTATATGATATGAACTTGCTGTACAACTGTACCGTTACCATGGTATAATTATAATATTATATATAAATTAAATAATATTGATAATACATAATAATAATGAACCACTGTCATGATTTGGGGTATAAAACTACATGCCATGAGTCATGCGGAATAAACAATCTAGATCAGCTATATATAGACTCAATGTTATTATCATCATAACAAGTGCAGTTCTTATATCATCACATGTAGTTAACCTTACGACCAACAATATCTGGGGTCAAAAAAAATCAATGTGATAATACCTTGTCTCACTGGCCAACACAGTAGGGTCAGTTGCATGGGCATGCAGCAGAACCATGGGGGCATGTGCAGACTGACAAGGTCAAAAGAACAATCAATGTAGTGATACCTTGATCTTACTGGCCGACAGTATCAGCGGTGCATAGGCAGCAGAACTATGGGGGCATAGGGGGCACGTGCCCCACAAGTATTATTTTGGGGGGCAGTGCCCCCACAGAGTCAAGGGCAAACGGAGCTTTTATTGAGTTCTATAAAGCTTCTCTACCACAATTTAAGGAAATTTTAAGGAACCAATAGAAATGCAGGCTGCAATCAGCACCAAATTGGCAGCTATTTTCCTGAATGCCATTGCAGATGATGTAATGATGATCATGTGACCAAGTTTTCTCGGCCACATGCATGTGCTCTAGTTTAGCCTTATGATTCAGATTCTTCAGACCTAGTGGAAATACAGCATGCAAGACTGCACCTTTGTTTCCGTCAATGCAATTAAGGAGTGATTTGACTAGTCGATTCCTTTGATATTAACACAATCATCATGGATGAAAGACAGACACAAAACCATAAGTATTATATAGAACTTGCTATGACAATGCCTTATGTCAAAATTATTGGAGTAATATTTGTGAATGTATTGATCAGTGATTGTATTGTGTTAATACACTGTCAGGCAGATGTTCTAATTTTATAAGATGTTATCAATACAGTGTAATAATAAATTGCACCATGAAGCAAAGTGTGGTGCACTAGACGTAAATACATGTTTTAGTTGCATTGGTTGTCCCCTCCAGCCAAAAGTATCCTCCTTTTCCTATATACAGTGCAGAGTACTAGGGTTTCCTCAGCAAACTGGCAGACTGTAAATACAAGCTGCCAAGCAATGCATCCTCCTTGATCTTTGACCCTTCTCCTTAAAGGCAGTGTCCTCCTCCCATTGCACTCTTAGACTAGCATAATTTTACTGCGAGATACCTAAAAGGTTTTCCTATAAATACAAGCTGCCAGGCAATATGCATCATCCTTTGCAAGGCGAAGAGACTTGCAGGAGAGATGGCATTCCTCACAGTGGTGTTCAGCCTACTTCTTTTGCTTGGTGAGTGTGTTCTAGAGGTGAACTTAACACATACCCCATGCAAGAAACAGTGTACAAGTAAAAGTAGTAGCATTATAGTAGATCCAGTAACTGTTGGGATATACAACATACCCTAAATTGCAAAATTTCCACGACCAATAATATTCGCGTTTTTCGCAAATTAACTACACTCGAGTATATCTTTTTTAATCAAGTCACTTAATCTTTTCTCTTTTCTCCTTGAACACAGGCAGTGTTCAGGCACAGCAAAAAGGTTAGTTACAATAGCATCTGAATCAGCTTTGGACTAATACTCATATTATTGTTTGCATTTCGATCATGGACATTCTAGCAATTTGTCAGCCAGAGAATGCAAATATTGAGGTCTACGAAGGAGAAGATGCAGTGCTGAAGGTGACATGTGATCAGGATGTCTCAGTGACACTAATAGCATTTTGTAATGGAATAACTGCAAGTAAGTACACAGTCACACACATCAAGATGGGCTAGAGCTGGACAGAGGTGGGTTGGATGGAGTACAGTGTGCAAATTTCTGCATCCCACATTATAGCTGTGGGATATAGGAATTTGCACACTGTATCAAGTCCAGCCAAACTCTGTCTAGCTCCATCCCGTCTAGCCCCACGTGTACCTAGCTCTATGCCTGTCGAACCCTATGCATGTCTATCCCCAGCTATACCCGTTCAGCCGGTCCTTTGCAAGTGAGCAAACAACCCTACCTTGTTGCAACGATTGACATGTGCATAGTAATATATGTGTTTGTGGCATATGTGTATATAATCACAATATGCTGCAAACATGGCACTTTTACGTAGTACTTAAAAACTGCACACTAATTGTACTTATTTTGAGAGTTTTCAGAATTTCAAAACTTAAGGTGTATGTATCAATTAACTATACTTATAGAATTTCCAGATGACCTTTCACCGAGTTTTCATATGATTGGAATAACTGGAATGAGTGGAAGCACAACTGTAAAAACTGTACTTGACAAGGACTGCTCGGAGGGCAATGAAGTAGCTACCTGTTTTTTGGCAGGAGGAGGAGCAAATGTATTTGTAGGGGGGCTGTGGACAATCACTATTAAAGGCAAGTTTTAACTGTTGACCAATAATTCACATGATCATTCAAAGCATCTATATATGTATGTACCTTGATAATGAAATGCTTGATTTAACTATGTACATTGTAATGCATCCTTTCACAGAGTGTCCATGTGGTAAGAAATGGGGAGATGGACGTACATGTGAGGAACCTGATCCCAAACCACTGGGTTGCTATGAGGCCTGTCCGGATGGTCAGATCTACAGCACAGACCAAAAGAGGTGTTTTGTTAAAGTTGACTGCCCCAAAAAATCTGGTGGTGGTTCAGGAGACCCTCACTACACTACTTTTGATGGATACTACTACACCATCTTTGACCACTGCTCTCACGTGAGTGCCGAGGACTGTCAGGACCAGAGATGGTCTGTCTACCAGATTACAAGCAATAGATGCTCAGGGGGACGAGCTCCAACATGCATTGATGGTGTTATGGTCAGGCTGAAGAGAACCAACACCATTGTTCATTATAGCTACATAACGAGGACAGTCAAGTTCATTGGGAACAAACCTTCCACTGATGACATTCTAGTGTCTTTCAATGGCTACAGTTTTACAGCATATCTTGTAAAAGAGGACGTGACAGCATATTATTCCCCATATTATCTCACTGTCACAGTGGGCTCACAATGGGTGGGTCCTGGTAGGGTTTGTGGGCTGTTTGGTACTCCTGATAATAACAGGAACAATGAATGGATGTTGAGAGATGGAACAGTGCTAGGTTCTTACACTGATCCTCGATTTGAGATGGAGTACCGTGCTGATAACATAACGGGTGTGTGTCCAAAACCCATACCTCCAGAACCTGTACCGCACTGTTCAGGATCCGCCTTAACAACTGCTCTAGCTTTCTGCAGAGCAATGAGTGATCCAGCGGGTTCTTATGCCTCGTGTCACGCCACCTTCCCACCAGGAGACACCTATGAAGAACCAGTGGACGCTCCGTTTGAGCAGTGTGTCTATGATCATTGTGTGCTCGGTTCACAATCTGGCTGCAGTGATGTGCTTAAATATGCTGATCAGTGTCGTGAAGCAGGTCACAGGGTTGGAGACCCACCAAATGTTTGTCGTAAGTTGTTTCCAGAGCACTTCTTATAGCAGCTGCAAATATCATTATAATATTTATATCCATTGTCCCTTAACCACTCAATAGTCCCAACGTGCCCTAATGGCTTCATTTACAAAGGCTGTGGTCCAAAGGTGTCTCCAAGTTGTGACATGCCAGCTGGAGTGGATGGGTGTGTTGCAGGTTGCTTCTGTCCTGAGGGAGAGTTGGTCTCTCCAGGTGGCCAGTGTGTGACTGAGTGTCCAGGTATGTCGCATTTTACTCTATTATTATGCTGCAATAAGGGAAGGAAAGTTTTAATTTAGTGGTCCATGTCTCTTTGTGTAAGACTAAGAGTGCAATGCCAACCACAAATCATTTGCTTTTTAATAAAAATTAATGGTAACCAGCTTGTGTTTCAATGAATAGATGGGTGTAAATCCGAATAGATGTTTTGCTACACATATGAAGGGAGTATACATGTGCTTTATAAGAATTGTGTTAGCATGTAATTATTTAGTACACAGGTAGCATAAAGTGTTTGCTCTCTCCAGCTCCTGTGAATTTTGATCGACCTACGTATTATGCCAGAGAGGAGAATGGTGGAGTTTGTGTGAAGCTTACAAGAAAGGGATCGGTAGCCATGGATTATTCAATCACTTTGGCACTGAGTAGAAGACTATCAACAGGTTTGAGCTTTGTTGTAGTTACTATGGTGAACTGCTGTATTTATTCAGAAGCCTTTTCTTCCGTTATCTATGAATTTCTGTGGTATAACCCTATACTGCCAAAGATGCCAGTAAGTTCCCATGTGTTAATTATAATATTTATAATATACATATATCAACCAGCAATGTATAATATATGAATCACATTTCTCTACCCATGCAAGGTGGCCCAGTGGGAGAGTGCCTAGGGTGCACCAGTGTGCCCAGTATGTGTGGAGGGAATACACAGTGCCGACTTACGTTCCCAACCAACCATTCAGAGAGGTGTGTGTGGCTGAAGATTGACAATGACGACAGCCCTTCAGAAGACATCGAAGTCACATTGAACATAAGTGGAGGACAGAATAATGACAAAGCAAAAGTTCTTGTTCATGATGACACTGATGGTTAGTCTGTCAGTAATTCGAGATACTACCACTTATATTAACATCCTGACTTAACTTGAATTTAATTTAGTACCAAGATTCTTACATAATAATGTTCGTAACATTTGCTTTTGGGCATTAAAATTATACGAAATGTGTATGTGGTGGCCCAACATTGGGATTTTGGGCTTTTGAATCACACAAATAATACAAGCGGAGTCTGTATAATAGGCAGCAGTTGGGGGTGATTAGAGTACTGTGAAGGGACATCTTGTGTATATGACATGCATACACATGTATAGCTTATACTTATAGCAACTGCTTAGCCATGCTCACATGCATATGTTTGTGTGTGAAGTGTCTGATTTCATTTTCTGTTCCACAGGAAATTGCCTCCAGTTCAGGTCCAGAGTACACAGGATACAGGAATCCAAGCGGATGGTTGACATCAGCGTGCAATTGACAAACAATATCAGTGACGTGTTCTGGGGAGAGGTCTCCACCAGAGAAGGAACTGCTTCAGGTGAAATGCACAATTTGACTTGAGACCTTCACATAATGTAAGATAGATAGCAGTTTGGTGAATGCACATGGACCTCCATGATCTAAATACATGTCACACAGTGTGTGATAGACAAGTGACTTGTATTACGTTAAAATGTTCAGAATGAAGACACAGTTGGGTTACAATCGTGCATTACTGTGGGAGCTTGATATTTCAATCTGCTTGATCATGGCGTTCCTATGTACTGTAGTACTCTCTATATATGGTAGGTACATGCAGTAGGTGATATTACCATATGGACTGAAACTTTCGCGGTACTAAACTTCCGCGGTTTCAAAAGTTCTAGGATTTTCGCAGTTTAAACTTTCGCAGTTGCTAACTTTGAGGAAATTTTGCGGACAGCTCATACATCCTATACATAATTTATTCAATAAAAAATGGCTGCTCAGACCACTGATAAAGAAGATGGAACACACACACACACATGCACACACACATGCACACACACATGCACACACACACACACACACACACACACACACACACACACACACACACACACACACACACACACACGTACACACACACACGCACACACACACACACACACACACACACACATCCATCTACATACACTCACATGCACACACACACACACACACACACACACACACACACACACACACACACACACACACACACACACACACACACATCCATCTACATACACTCACATGCACACACACACACACACACACACACACACACACACATACATGCACACACGCACACACACACACACACACACACACACACACACATACATGCACACACGCACACACACATACATGCGTCCGTGTGCACTCACAAACACACGTGTATGTGCTCACACACACACACACATACGTATATACATACAAACATACACACGTGCACACACACACACACACACACACACACACACACACACACACACACACACTTGCACACGCACACACACACACACACACACACACACACACACACACACACACACACACATGCACACGCACATGCACACACACACACACACATACACACACACACACACACACACACACACACACACACACACACACACACACACACACACACACACACATACACACACACACACATCCATCTACATGTTATCCCTCCTCTTTAGCATGCTCTGACTTTCAGTCTGGGAGGTATGAGGCCTGCTTTGCTGATTCGCTGACATCAAGTGTGACAGTGCCAGTTGTCAAGGACGGGGAAACTGAAGGCTTTGAATGCTTCAGTCAAAGTATTGAGCCATTGGGAGATGGGGAGGATTACGATCCACCAGTAGTGCCATGCTTTCCCAAGTACAGTCTTACCCTCATTGCTGACGACATTTCGGATAGTGAGTACTAGAGAGCAAATATACTATTAGATGTATTCATATATTAAATGTCTATCATGTTCACATGATAAAAACCAGTCCGCTATACATAGTAATGCTATAAATATTACAATATGTCAGGACATTTTTGCAGCTAAATAGATCATGCAATTTCACAGTATTTGAAGTTGGAGCTGATCTGTACATTTATTCAGAATATATATATGTACTTCAAATAACAAAATGGCCGCTAACAATACCTCATAATACAGTGAAATCTCCAATAGTGGACTCTCCCAAATAAGGATGTAGTACAGTATACCTCTCTACAAAGGACACAACTTACAGTCCCAAAGAGGAAAACCTCTCTACAAAGAACAAACCAGCTGAAATGATGTCGTCCCCAAAGTGCCCTTTATTCGGAGGTTCACTGTTCCTCTTGTATTTCAGTGCTTGCAATAGACCAAGTGTTTGCATGCTTACATGCAAGCTGCATGGGATCCTATCATGCATGCTTTGCTTAGTAGTTCAGTTTGGTTCTCCAAAGACTCTCTAGTTAAAACTAAAGGTGTCTTGCTGTAAACATCCTTTCAGCAATAAGAGTTGAGGCTCCAAGTAATAAACAAACTTTAAGCGTATGAACTGCTGGGAAGACTACACAGCCATCGGCTCATAACAGACAGATAAATTCTACCTAGTATCCATGGCACAAATTAAGTGAATAAAGCGCTTTATGTTGTCCACCAATACTAGGAGGACTTCCTAACAACAGATACTCTAACTTAATGGAGTGGACATTTTACTTGAAGTACAATCTCTTGCAAAAGGATGCATTGTTAATCCAGTAAAATTATGACCTTATACAACCATACATACTCAAACCCCTATCTTAATTGCTTCCCACTGGATATAGTTGTTACGGATTCTGATATCAATGTTACTTTGCAGTACCGGTCAAAGGTGATAAATACAAGTGCTTCAACCGTAGAACCAATACTGATGAGGTCTGCACCAACAACACTGATGGTGAGTATACATACAATGAGTCTGGCTGTATTGTAGTGTGTGTATATTGCATATAACACCTTCCAATTATGCATGGCAAATTCCAATATAATGTGTTTGGGGCATTATTTCATTGTGATTTAGCTAGTGTCTGTTTTCTACTCTGCTCAGGTAAAAACAGTACATCCTCTGAATATTCAATGTTCCAATGTCTTACATCATCATTTCTTCATTATGTAATGTGAAATGGTTTGGAATAAGTGTATAAAACTGACAATATAATTAATGCATGCATGCTACAGCAAATATACTTAAATTTTATAATGATGGACATAATAACTAAGTATACTTGTAAGATACATAGTGCATAATATTAATTTGGGCTAAAACAGTTTGCAGCATGCTCTTCGTCTCTAGGAATAATAAAGGTTGACAGTTCAAGTGCTCTTCCTACATCAGCAACACAGCCTAAAATGAGATCAATATGTAATCAAACACACAGCAGTAAATTAGATATAATTTAAAAAAATAGTATGCAAAAGCAGCTAGTATGATAATGCAAGGTTTTACAAATTTGTGAATCCTCATACAAGTAGATTGACCATAATACATAGGAAATAGGCACTGTGACGCTCAGGTTGCACAAATTTGTGAATCCTACATGGTCATAGTCTGACGTAACAAGACTGCATGACGTCACCGACGGAAGGGGCTCGGCAACGCCAGACACGTAGTCACGTATGTATCCTAGTAACACGTGCTTTTGCGCCTGCCCAGTGGACTGCTATTATCCAGGGAAAGCTGGGAGAATAATGAGTTGGACATACGTAACGTTGTGGTCGAGATCGAGCGCTTTGGAGCCTCACGTGTACTATACTCAGGTACAAAGAAGGTATGTGACTTTTTTATAACACAATCGATGTTAGTTCTGGTAATGTCTCGTCACCTTTAGGTTAGGGTATTGATTTTTTGTATTATCTATGGTACTACTTAATGGTAACGTGTAGAGTGTCTACGATTGTGTTTGGTGTACAGAATCGTGCCGTGTAGTGTTTTCCACATAAGCTGAGAGTTCTCTTGGTGCACCAAACGGAGTGGGTCTTTAAACCCGGTATGCTTATTTGATTTGCCACGTTGTCATGTTTTTTTTAATTCTGAAGCAATTTCTTTGACTATTGTTATTACAGTAAAACCTGTCTTAAAAGACCACCTGGGTATTGGGAACGACGGTGCGTGGGCGCTTACGTAATTAGGCACACACAAAATTGCCTATGGAGACCACTGTAGACTGGTCCATGAACTACTAAACCCATATTATTGTACGTACCTTTACACAAGGACCACCTGTCTATAAGACTATGATCACTTGGTCCCATGAGTAGTCTTTATAATATATATGTTTCACTGTACCGCCTTTTTGCTGGGCACACCACTTTCCAAAAAGAAACCTAGTGTAGGGACCATGGATACTCAAACCTACGTAGTCTTGAAACCAGCACGGAGTTAGGCAACTCCAAAATTGATATACTCTATTGTTCGAATTTTTTGTGGGATGTAAGTTTTGTGGATCACTTTCGAGATAACTGTTTGCATTATTATTGTTATGAATATACGTAGGTAGGCTATTAGTCTAAGAAGCCTGGCTGAAAAAATGGTGTGGTACCTTTTACGTATTTTAGTTGTCCTTCCATTGGTAATATTACCACTTGTTGTATTGTTGGACATTAGATCAAAGGGACCAACAGGGCAGTATTTTTTGTTGTTGCCCTATTTGCGGTTAGAACTGATCACAAACACTTGACTCGGGCAATAAATATGCCAATGTCCAGCTAGCCATACAATTATTATAGCTATTACATGTGCAACCACACAAATTGTTCAAAACCTTTCAAGACTGAGACAGAGAGCAACGTCTTCTCTCAGATGAGTACAATGCTTAGCCCAGTGTTTGTGTAGTGACAAGCCCCTGTTGTAGCTTTTTAGACACATGTACTGGAAAATCACATTATACTTTTCAAATGTACAACACCACACGATGTACGTATGTTGAAACTGTTGAAGCAGGTTTCTCCCTACATACATTAAGGCATATTGGCCCAATATTCCTTCCTTGCTGAAGGCAAATCGGCCAATACGCCTTCAAAACTAATAGAAGCCTTCCAATATCCTGTGTGTTTACCTAGCAAGGTCACAGAAGTACAGAATTTAGATTATACATACATTACTATTGTAATACTGTATAGTAATGGTATTGGGAAGTGATATTTAAATAAAGCCAAACTAGTGATGATTGGCAGTGTGCAACTGTCACCATGTAAGCTCATGGGCAGAATGCACACAAATTAAGCTGGCAGCAATTTGTCTTATGCAGATGTCCACCGTGAACTGTGAAGGTGGCTTATTGGCACACATAGATGTGCGGTAGCACGCGACACCCCACATTCCTTGATTTTTTTCTGGGGAGAACACTGGTTGAAGGGCGTATAGAAACTCTGTAGAATTTCAGAGGGCAATAGTAGTGTCTGAGTAACAGTTGGGCAGCATACATACGTATTAGACCATTATTAATCAATCAATCAATCTATCTATCACATGCATAGTTAATATTTGTACTGATCTTGGCAATGATAGGTTATTCTTGGTATGAATACGAATGCAGTTGAATCCAACCGCTCAAAGGGTTTCATATCATTTCTATGCATGTCTAAAAGCAGCTAGGGGATGTGAAATGTCTTCTCTGTCTTGAAAACTTCAGTGATGGCATTGCTTGGCTGTATTTCATAGGTGGCTCCAAGTAACAGTAAACTATGTCTTAACAGTATAAACTTAGACTTTCAGTTATACTGCAAAATGGGAGTTGCCTATTCTGGTGTTGGTTGGAGTATCTATATACTGTATGTATATAGGGACACATTTCTTACCGTCAGTAGCCATCATGTGCACAATATTGGTGATAGGCCTGCACTTCTTCAGATGTTTCACAAGGTCTGCTATTGCATCAGTCCAGGTTTCCCCTTGAAACAAACTGGAGTGGCAGACAGTGAAGGTATGCACTGGCTCCGATGCCCAGCTACCAACTATGAGGCCATGTAAGGAGTGAACCAGTCCAAGTTCACTGTTAGGAGCTGCATTGAGAAAGTAGGAGATAATGTAAGTATCCCGTCTATTGTACGTGTAGCAACTTGATGAGGCATAGTTTGTTTAGCTGTTAGTAAAATACGTATGTATGCTTAAAAACCCACCTTGCGGGGTGTTCTCTGCTACATGTATGTATGCTTGTGTAGTGGAGTCCATCTCAGACTGCTCAAATAGCTGGTACACTTGCTTGACCAGAGCAAGTGGTACAGCCACAGCTATGGCATACCATCTCATCATGGCAGTAGTGGTGTTGAAATTGAGGGCTACCTTCACCATTTTAATGGCATCACTTTCAGAACAGTCCTGCAAAATTTGTAGTGTGGGGATAATGTAGTTTTGTGTTTGGTTTACTTGTACTCTAGCTGAAATACTGTTGAAAATGTTTGTCCAAAATATACAGACGTTTCTATTCTTACATTTGGTAAATGTTTGAGACAATGCAGTACAAGTATGCAATTTATGAAGTAATCACTGTATACAGTATTAAATGACACTCGTTAGAAGTACGTATATTAAGGCTTACTATGATGCAGGATCGATTGTGGACTTTAGCCGCGTTCACACTTAATTGATCTAGATTTAATCCTGAGTGGATCCAGATATGAAGTGATCTGGATCCAATCTGGATTGATTAGTCCTGTTCACACTGCACTTCGTAATTCTAAGCAGGAAGTCTTTTGTGACGTACATAATCACATGACACCACGTGTTCAAGAACGCGACTATCCAGGTTCGATCTGGATTTGATCCGGATTATGAGTCAAGTGTGAACACGTCTTTATGTACACATAAGATTTTCTAGCAAAGGTTTAGGAGTCATTGAGGCAGGAACATTAACGGTGAAAAGAACATTTCACAGGTGTGGAATACATGAAGGAGTATTGTGATTCAAGTAACTCTGCATACTGACCGTTCCAATTTGCAGAATAATAATATCTGCTCCTTCAAACGAATCGTAGTCTGCCTTTACCATCTCTGCTGTGTGAATGCTGCTTGGTAGCACAGTGACCAACTCTTGTGGCAGATTGCTACCTGTGATGACCTTGTCACAGTAATTTCTGAATGCCTATAATGTTGAATGATAAATGAATGTTACATTTCTGCTGGACCAAATGCAATGCTACGTATGGTACCATATATGTTTTAATTTTTCATTACAACAATGTTCTGAATCAGAGAATTTCCCATTATTTGGAACAATTTGGTACAAGTAGTCAAGACTGTTGAAACATTAGAACCATACGTACATAGATAGAACAATTAGAACAGAAGACCAATAGTTAGATCACACAAAAATGGCGGGTTGTAGGCTGAAAATTGCTATGTCTGTTTGTGAATTCCATATATCTCAAGACATATTGGTCCCAGAACTACAATTTAGACTCCTTTTCAAATGCAAACAGTGAGTGCATGAAATTATGTATGCCTAAAAGGTTGTAACGAATGATAATCTACATGACACTGAATGTTGCTGTTACGGAGAAGATGACAGTGTCAACATTAACCTTAATTGCGCTCTACGTATATTGTGTCGTCACAATGGTCATGACGAACAATAAGAGCATTTGCTGAAGAATTGGAATAGGCTCCTTTTTGTCCATATTTAGAACGTTTATGGACATGTTTGATCAGATGAACAATTTGAATGTCGAAAAATTTCAATATGTACGGTACTTTCCATAATAATAGTTAGCAATAAACAAAAAACGTACTTCTGCTGATTCAGAAGATAAAGTTCTCCGATAAATACATATAATCGTCTTGCTACAGAAGCCAATGCAAAACAGTCTGGCGAATTTCCTTCATAGACAGGCGAAATCTTGTAGCAAGCTTCCCTATGAGTATTATGTTTGTGCAATTTTAAGGTGTTCACTTGCCACAGTTAGCACTAGGCAAAAACGCCACAAAACGCTCTGATTTTTTGGGAACCTATACGTAATTGCACCCATTTCTGAAACCTGTGCAAGCCTGTTGTACGTATGTTGAGATTATTATGAATTGTACAGTTACCTGAGGAATTTCCTTCTTAAATTCCATGTGCATGAATCGGTCGATGTTCTGTGATTCTGTTGCATTTGGAAATTTTTCCTCTGCTTCTGACCAGGAGCTGACATTTGTGAGCTTTACAAAGCACCTCTGAATATCGAGTCTTTTCCTTTCAAGTGAGCTCCGCTCCATCATATCTTTGATGGAGCTTGCCCCAGTCTGTACGTCCTTGAGCAATGCAACCTAAGATAAGAGCATAGCATGTACTATATAGTGTATACATATGGTACTTCCCATAATGAAGTTAACGTTGCCAGGTATCTGTGCAAGCAAACGGCGGTGTTTGCCTGTTTTTTCCTTCCATGCATGTGATTTCTCCACGTCACTATAGTTGTGCAATAGTTATGCAACTAATTTTATAATCTATACATAAAGTGTTCAAGAAGGCAGATTGAAAGAGATGATGTATTGTACGTATAGCCAGTAGCCGTAGACTTTTATTCTTCTGTCTAGCAAAACAAGATCTTCATTAGGCTTATACTCAAACAGCAATTATAACACACACAATCATTCTAA
Organism: Halisarca cf. caerulea; assembly: GCA_963170055.1. Classification (NCBI taxonomy): domain Eukaryota; kingdom Metazoa; phylum Porifera; class Demospongiae; order Chondrillida; family Halisarcidae; genus Halisarca; species Halisarca cf. caerulea. Next base: position 4,975,177 of record CAUJGJ010000242.1, on the reverse strand, counting down.
CAGGTTGAAATAGGATAAATGTTGTTTACTAACATGTCTCGCTCCTGAAGCCTTTTTAAAGCCTTACACTCATCCTGTAGATTGACGAGAAGGAAGTTTGAATAGAAGGTCCACGACAGATGGCAACCAACGATTTTGTCTTACGCAATACTAGCAGGTGCAAATAGCAATAATGGACGGCGTCCTTTTTTCTGAGGTGTTTTTTGGTTCTAGCACACCGTCCATCCATCGTTTATAGTTAAATTTATTATGATAAGTACCGTTCGTATGTTTGGTACAGGCTATAAGAAGGTTACAATACAAGAACTGTTAATGAAATTCCAAGTGTGTTTGTTCAAATTGGTCACAAGATTACCTGAATGTCTCTTGGGAGGGTTATGAGTGGGGAAATGTAGTATGGCCTCCACTGACACTTGGATGTTAGCTGTTTGGTAGTTAGCCTCTGGTCCTTTGTCTCTCCCAGTTCATACATATCCATGACCTTTGTGACCTCCTCCCAGATATCATCTTCCAGTGAGGCTTGTGTCAGGATGTTTCTTCTCTGTTGTGCACTCATTCCCTATAGATGGTGTTATGGGAGAGCTACAAATGATATGCACATGTACCCTGAGAATTGCAGGACTATCTTAGCCTGACTTTGGGAAGTATGTGGTTCTCACAAGACTTCTTCCAATCAGCCAAACTAGATCTTCCCATTTGTTGTAGTCTGGTTCTGCATACCTCCGTCTATCATTGATAAGTTACATAACTTGAAATGACTTATCAATATTCCCAATGTCTGTTTTAAATTTGTAGGTTACATGTTCCACTCACATAATCCCTGTGTGTCATATCATGTTTTGTGTGGCCATTGATGTTGTGGCGTGAGCCCAGACGTAGAGCTTCACCATCAGTGAGACCAATGAAGATCTTGGCTTCCACAACATTCAGTGCTGCCAAGCCATCCTCATCTGATAGTTGCTGTCGAGCCACAACACTGTGTAGTCCCCCAAGCACTTCATACCTGTAGTTGAAATAACATTTTCTCATGAATGATGTGTTTCTTTTTGAGGCTTTCATGTTCAAACCTATAGCTGTCCTTCTTGGTCAATTGAAACTGGTCCATTGTGGCCACTTGCATGCACAGCACTGCTGCCGGTGACCCTCCATGACCATAAGGATCATCTCTCATGTTTTCCTTCAATTTTTTCAGAAAATACTCATCAATGCCTCTCATTGACCGCTGTGGTGGTGGTGCAAAGCATTGCTTAACTGGCAGGAGAAATATGTCTTTTCCAGGTTCCCCTAAATGAGTCACGAGCAGAAGGTTATTAAGTGTATTAGTTATGTGTATACAGATCAATGTACGGTGGTCTCTTGGAATACAGTGCTTTATTCCATAGAAATTTTAACGATTTCGGTTGACCGACCAGGTGACGACCACCTGACGGACCATTGATTGAGGGTGAATGATCACCTACTGTACGTAATGACCACATCGTATAGGATAATTGAGCAAGGCCGCAAGTTGAGTTGTAACTTGTTTTAAGCCTATAGACTACACGTACTTACTTTTTAATATTAATCTTCATTGGGGGAAGATGAGACATCCCCATGACTATCAAAGAAGGGGTCTGAGAATAAAATGTATAATTAGGCTTCAAGATTTTGTGCAAAACTTTTAAATATAGTATACATTGCTTCGTATAATCAGAACAGACCATAATCAATAGCTTAAGAAACTGCTGGTACTCACTAGAATCACATTTAACTACAGCACTGAAACAAGACTTGTGCAACTATGTTTACATATTTCAGTATCACTTGTTGTATGGTTGGGCAATACATCAAAGGGACCGACAGAGCAGTATTTTTTGTTGTTGCCCTGTTTGCAGTTAGAACTGATCGCAAACAGGGCAATAACCTAGAAGAGCCCCGGGCTACTACTCACTTTTGCCCTGTTTACTATAGTCAAACATTGAAAAGTTTAAAACAAAAGAATGAATGAAACTCGCTTCCTTCGATAACATCGCCAATTCTAGTTCCCAACAAAACACTTCGCTGCTATGGAAATTCGATTTAGGAGTCAACGTCAAAAGTTTTAAAACAAAAGAACAAATCACTTTCATTGGCAATTGACGCCACTATTCATTATGTGTTAAAATTAAGCACTCACAAAAAACTAGTAATTGTATGGTTAGCTGGGCATTGGCTCTTTATTGCACTTGCCCTCGGGCAATAAATACGCCAATACCCAGCTAGCCATACAGTAACTATTACATGCGTGACTGCTGACGATCGACCACTGACCCACCGCTGAGCTAACAACTGACTGAATAACCAGAGTGTTGCATGAAATTTCTACGGAAAGTACTGTAGGTGCACTGCATTAAATTGATAGTCTCAGTATACAGTGTTTGCATTACCGTATTTCTTCTGTTCGATGACAGAATCAATCAGTTCACACTCTTTAGCTTTCTTTGTAACCTTTGCCATTGTAGGTGTTGGTGCCTGACTTCTCTTCGCAGGAATCTGCTGCATCACTTCATCTTCTACACGGCAGAAGTTCCCCTCGGTATCTATTCCGATCATATCCTCCCAGATGTCCAGGAATGTGTTGCCTGAGTTTGTGTGGCCACGAAAGTATTTACAGAAGTCGTTTCCTTTCCAGTAGAAGGAGTCAACAGCCATGAGGAAGGTCCCCTTTTGAGCACTTATCTGCAAAATGGTAAGCAGTGTATAATATCCATGCAAAAATGCTCCCTTTAGCCTTAGGTTGCACTTCATATGTATTATATTAAATCCACTACGAAACAATACCAGAAGCACCATCCATTCCATTTTTACACCCAGTGAATTCTACCGTGGCAACAGAGGACACTCGGGGGAGGGGAGAGAAGGTGAATGCACTGGTAACCAAGTTGTACTTCACCATTGCATACTGTGTACATGTACGTACATACATGACGTGTGCTGAAATATATGGTATAATGTCATGTGTAGCATGACATTACAATTTTGTTTCTTTTCCCCTTTACAGCTGTAATGTGAGCGGATAACCAGGGAACATCACACTTTGGTTTAACTATGTTACATGTTTCTATTACTTTTGTGTACCTTTTTGGGATCTCTGTGTATTAAATTATTATGTTTTTTATGCAGTGTTATCTTTACATTGTATCTTCTTTTTATTAATTTCGAAGTACATCAATTTGCGAATGACGTGAAGAATGAAATCTCTATGCACCCTATACTGTACACATAATGCAGAATGATGGCCACTCAAATTTGTTGCATGCTCGAGGGCACGTGCAATACTCATGACGGTATAACGTTATAACTTTAGGAAAGGCCGCGGCCGAGCGTAGCTCAACAATTCGTGCATGGAAATGACATACAAAATACCTGTAGATACTTCTCAGCACTTGCATCACTTTTTTGAGTTCGGACCTTTTGCATTGCCTCTTCTGTGGGTTCTTTGATACCAGTAACTAGACCGTAACTATCACCACTACTTCGAGTCCATTCTTTGCTCGCGTTACCCAACCAGCGATACACCAGCAAGCCTTTATTGGTCTGGAGTTCGAAGAACCATTTCTTTCCTGACGTTGAAGCATGTTGAGAGCTTGTACTAGCCATTCCCCTGCTATAGGCAGCTGAAATAATGGTCGAGTTTTTCGCGGACGGCACTACGTATTTCGCGCGAGCGCTAATTCATAGAACCGCCAAAAACCAAGAATATTAGTTCTATAGTCCGTTTAGCTACGCAGCTGCATGCTGAGGACTCGTCAAAGTAAAGAATTTCAATAGTTTTAGCATGTCTATAGAGGGTTACGACCTCGAGTTTTGCCTAGAAGAAAGTAGTTTTTGCTTCGAAGATGACGAACCAAGCCTGCAACCGTTCGAAATTGTGTATGACGTGGGCTACAGCAGTGAAGAAGACGATATGAGGCCTACAGCAGCCAAACGTACCAAGTCCGATAGTGAGCAACGGCTTATTGTTCTTAGCGTATCGTGTTTAAAAGGTTGCACGTGCGTGCACGTGCAAATGCATAATTTGCCTGCTTGCCTGCATGCCACGGGGATTCTATAGAATTATAAGCTTTGGCCTAATATATAAAACTATAGCTGCTTGCATGGCGCACGGCTCGCGATATGATATATCGAATTCACATGCCATTGTTATATAGCTGCACGTAGTACAGTTGCCCTTTTCTTGTTCGGTGTCATCCGTGTCCAACCCTGTACATTTAGAACTGTCGCCTTCTATGATAGAGAATCATAATTTTATGTGTATACTATAATAGTACGTACTGCATGGACTGTAAGTATTCACTAACATTAAAACCATGAGAAAATCAAATTAAAGCCTTAAAATGAATTGACTCTCAGTATTATAACTGTTCAAGTACTGTAACATTGCATGTGACGGGATTACAGCAGATAGTAATTATTACTGTCATTGTGATTTACGACTGACAGGTGATGTTGACATGACAGACATGGACACTTCCTTTGTTTGCTTTGACCTTGACCATGAGTCTGTAGTAGAGACAGAGGAAATAGAATCAAATGATGCCATCTGTCATAATTCAAGTGAGTATGTTTATGTAAGCCAAAAGGCCACAGTTTATATATTATGTACATAAAAGCTGAAAACAAACACTTCATCTTCAATGGGCTGTACATATGAGTGTACTAAGTGTCCTAACACGCAGTTTGTCAATGCTGGTAATACTGAAATAACAATATCAACAAATAACACTGTATGCCATGCAATCTTTCCTGTCTAACACACTCAAAAACGGAACTACGTACGTAGCTTCTAGAATATGCACTGTGCATAATACTTGCCTCATACTGTTCATGTAACATCTCACATTTGGAAAGGCTATTGTGGCACATCAGTACAACATGTGACACTAAACATGCACTCAGAGTGTGCATGAGATATTAGGCAAAACACACATTATTGTCTATAAATGGGACCATAAACAGTAGTAGGTTGGGCTCTTCCTGGTTATTGCCCACTTTGTGGTCAATCCTAACCTCAAACAGGGACATTTGACCTGTTGCTTACCCATGGAACAAACACACAAGTGTTTACACTTCCCAAAACACATTTTTAGGTCAAGCCTGCTGTAAAGACGGCTGCCTAGAACAATTCCCCGATGACAACATAGCCCTTTGTCGTGAAGCCTTTGCTAAGAAGAAACGGGATGCACAGAGGCAATTTCTCCTAGATGCAGTGTTAATGGCCAGTGACAAGGTACGTAAGTTCATCTACAGTGGGAATTCTCTACAATGGATACCCACAAAAACAGTCTTTTAGATAGAGGTTTCTGCTATCCACAGAGTTTGATAATAACACTGGTCAACTGTAACTATAACTGCTACAAGTGTAAGTAAACTTTTCTTAGATCTTTCATTTTCAGAAGGAACCATACATGAAACTCAGACTGAGACAGGAAGTAGAAGTTTGAGTGAAAACTCAAAATTGCACACAATGCCAACAAATACACAACACAGAAAAGTGAATCTGCCAAATCCTTTTACAGAACATATACATTGTCACTGGAATGGCCAATTAATGCTTTTAACATGCAGTTGTATCATGAATAACATTATACGTATCTTGTATTTTTCCAACAATAGGAGAATGATACCACCCATTTTCTACTGAAAGGTTCACTTGTGTGTAGGACTGCCTTCCGTACCATTATGAAAGTGTCAGAAAAGAGACTACGAGGGATAGAAGACCTCCACAAGAAGAACATTACCAATGTAGCAAGCAGCATGTTCTACGGAAGAAAGAGATCTGAGAGAAGGGATAATGCCTATGGATGGTTGTCCAACTTCATTGCAAACTGTGGAGACTACATGCCACATAGCAAATCAATCCACCTCCCACACACCTTAACAAAGTTGATGGTGTACAATACAATGAAGTCCCAACTACTCGACCAAGGCATTATGCCGACAGACATCCTGAAGAAGTCAATGTTCTACGCCATGTGGGAGGAGGAGTTTCCAGAGTGCATCATTCCTAAAGTGAGAAACACATGCCCTTGTACAAGCATCCATATTGCGTAGCATGGTACAACTACACAATATGAATGACCTAATATGTAATATGCAAAACAGATGTACTTGTATAAACATACGTAGACTCAAGAATTGCAGCATACAGCTCATGCATGTATGTACATACGTATGTCACATAAAACAACATTAAATGCTATAATTCAGGTGAATCGGTTTGCCAAATGTGACATTTGCTCCCAGTACAAGAAAGCACGTCAAGAAGCTAATGGTATGCTTGAATGCATAAAGATGCCCATCCCATTTCCACTATACGTATGTATGAGCATATGTACTTACGTATGTACTAAAACATACAGGCAAAAGCTCAACAATCAAAGCTTTAGAAAAAGAGTTTGGAAAACACCTTGAAGAAATACAGTACGTTTGAACAACAACTGGCAAATACGTACGTAGATTTGTGAGAAGTATTTTTTTTACGAATGAGGATGACCTCAACACTCACGATCTGACATAATGCCACTGCAACAGACTGACTAGCAATATTATGTATGATCATATGCTTATGCACTTTTACAGGATTGAACGGAAGGCCTACTATACCAATAGGGAGCTTTCACGGTTGGAGCCAAACAAACACTTGTGTATAATCATTGATGGGATGGACCAGCAAAAAACGTGCCTTCCCTTCATGGTACCAGAGTCAAAGACAACACAGACTCTTCCTAGGATAACTGCACATATAACAGGAGTCCTAGTGCATACTCAAATTGATGGAGGCAAGCTAGCTTTCGCATACACTGACATCCACCAGTGGCCTCACGACAGTAATTTAACCTTAAATGTGCTCAATGAAACACTGGAGTACATGAGACAGAGGTGAGTCCCGCAAACAAAAAATGAACCCACAAGTGCATGACACCTCCTTAATCCAACAGAAATGTTAACTTACACAACAGTATCACCATCTTTTATAAGATTCTAGGTACTTAATACACAGATGTATGTATGTTGATTGTTTCGAAACCTCCTGGGTCTTGAAAACTAATACGTACATAAGTCTTCATTACAGACCTTACAATAATATTGGTCATGATTATGACAGACTTGGCAATAACATTGTAGTCTAATGTAAAAAATCATTAGTACATGTTATCCAAAGAAACTAAACAACAGTTACTGCATATGTATGCGAGCAAATTATTACATACCTTTCTCTTTTAAAAACAGGATGGTCAGACTTCCGGAGACTCTGTTCTTACAGCTGGACAACTGCGGGAGAGAAAACAAGAACAGATATCTGTTTGGCTACTGTGGCTTCTTAGTCAAGACTGGGATCTTCCGTCAGGTATGGCCTTAGTAAAGTAATTAAACCATACTAATTTTGAAAGACAGCTTATATGTTTAAATGTACTATAGGTCAACGTCAATTTCCTCCCAGTTGGTCACACCCACGCAGACGTTGACCAACTATTCTCAAAGATATCCACACATTTGAAGCACACTGGTGCTGAATCACTTAGTGGTAAGTTATGCCTAGGATAACAAGTAAGTTTAGTAAAGAAACAATGCTGTGCAGCAGTACTACTCACATATGTACGTACGTACATACGTATGTGTGCTATATATGCAAGGGCAGATCTAGCCCCAAAAAAGGAGGGCAGGAGGGGTGCATAGGATAGTCCAAGTATGTAAACCTATACTTCTTATGCACCATGTGTTGCAGCTAAACATTACAGCTATGTTTAACGCTTGTGAGCATGTCATGAAAAATGCCCATCAGCAGCCAGGAGTATGTAAGTACGCAAAAACTGATGGTAGCCAATCATAATCGACATTCTTTGTAGTTAGACTCGATAATCCTATAATGTTTATTTGCACTATTTAAGCTATTATGTAGTGTTAGCTGTACAGTTTAGAGCAATTTGGATATTCTGTAAAAAAATTCAAATCAGGGCTATAAGGGGGGAGGGAGAGCTGGGCCCCCCACTCCCCTCCTAAATTCACCCTTGTACCATGAAGGCTATTGTGTTAATGTACACCCGAAGCGTCAAAATTTGCCACAATTATTTAGTGAGTTGGCATGCATAAATATAGCATCACTGTGATTGTTTTTATTGTACTGCATACACAGATTTGAAACAGCATGTTGAGGACAGCTACACCCCCACTCCTATTGTATGCCCCTTAAAAGGCATTTTTGACATCAGGGAATGGGTTGGAGACAGCAAACTGACTGGGCACAGCAAGCCACTCTGCTTCCAGTTTGTGATGGGGATGGAAGGAGTGGTAATGAAGTACCGGGACAGATCAACTGATCCCTGGCAATGTTTGCAAGGAGAGGATACAGTTCTCAACGTAAGAATAATTTTTTTGGACAATATCAGCTTTCTTAAATTTACATGACAACAAAATTCTCAATCATCAGGGTTTTCAAGTTAAGTTTATTTTCTCTTCTTCAGACATTCCCCGACATTGGTACTACACCTGCACAGGTACTGCCAGAAGACCGCAAGAGCGAGATTGCCATGTTCAGACGTCAACTAGATGCCTGGGAGCGGTGGATCTCCAAAGACAGCATTGAGGAATGGAGGCATGTAGTCAGTCATGCTCTGTCAGAGGAGACCATAGAGTGGCCAGTAAACAGATTCTCTAGACGACAAAATGTTGAAGCCCAAGATGGCAACGATGAAGGGGGAGACCCAGAGGAGCGTCCTGTACACCAGGTTAGTTGCATGCACATTACACATACAAGCCCACCTTTTCCCCTAGTTCAATGGAGTACATAGTGTAAAAATAGCTTTGTAGCACTTTGTCTTACATGTATGCACACACACACACACACACACACACACACACACACACACACACACACATACAGTCTCGTATCCATGCAGCCCATTCCATCGGCCGCTATTTTATTCTACCTGATGAAAGGGTTTGGGAAAGATAACTGGTAAAAACAGCTGAACAGTAGTACAGTTCCATGTGACGTCTACACACACACACACGCATGCACACACACACACACACACACACACACACACACACACACACACACACACACACACACACACACACACACACACACTATTGGTGACAAATCTTGATTTAGTTCGTCTATGACTTAATTGCTTGGAAGTTAGTGGCTTTGGTAAAAAGGAGTTTTTCCATTCGGCAAGAAGAAATCTGATTGTACCCTGAGATTCTTTAGGTTCCTAGACTCTAGTCTTCCTTATTATCCCTCTTTACCCGAAATGAAACGTGCAGTGGTGGACTTGGTGCACAGTTAACGCAAAAAGAACCTTAAATTCGTCATCCCCCCAGATTAATGCAGACACAGGAAGATTTAGGCTTTATTTCTCGCTTTATTTATCCGTAGCTGTAATGTCCTGTGGTAGGGCTGAGAAATAACAGGCTAAAATGTCACCAACTATAGTTCCTGCGCTCAGGAAAAGCACTGATCGGCATTAGAGAATGATCAGAATTAGGGCGCTCTACCTTTTAAGTTATACTAAACACATACGTACGTAGCTTCAATGAGATCGATCCACCGGCCACTAACCTGTAATAATAGTAGCTCTTCAACATCTTTATTGTAAAGAAAGTGATAAGTATCCAATTCTACATCAATACATTGTCAATTCGAATCACAGGGGTTGTTGATCATGACTCCCGAGTCCCTCTCCTCTACCAGCGCATGCAGCTGCATTCCTCAACGTTCGCGTTTTCTACGTCACTGGCATCATACATGCATATACCGATCCATCGTGTGAGATCATTGCACAATCGCTAGTGGTTAGTATTTGCAAATTTATGGAAGCAAATCATTCTAATAATAATAAATATCTCACTGTATAGCTAGGACATACAAAATCGTGGAAGCATGCAAATATTATCACTTTTATCAAACTGTATACCGTCTAGTAGCTTGGATTCACAAATTTGTGGAAGCATATAATCATAACATGTGATAGAAATATAACTTTTATCCTAGTAGCTAGGATTCACAAATTTGTAAAAGCATGCAAGACATAATTTATCATAGTTATGTACATACATTTTTACAGATCTCTCTTGGGAGAAGACGGCAGCAGTCTGTTGTCACAGCCTCTACCACCACTATTGAAAGTGGTCAGTGGGTTGCTGTCTACTGTGAGGATGGAGAGGATCCATCAATAGGAAAAGTGAAAGAAGTGAAGGATCATGAAGTAGTGGTTATATGGTACAAAGGAAAGTGGAATTCCTCGTGGAAGGAATGGATGGTACCATGTAGTGCAAAGGGAAACAAGAAAATGGTGTGGGAAAGCACAGTACCCAAAGACAGTCTGATACTGTTTGCTTTCGAGATGACTCCCACATGCAGATTGCAAAAAGAGACAGTTACATACCTCAAACGGAGGTATGAGGAACTTCGACAATAACACTATATGTTTTCATCTGTTTTATCAACTGCACTTTAGATCTAATGAAATTATCGGTTTTCTTAATCATTTTACGGTGCACCCTTTGGGAAATTGTTATCAAATTTGGTGTCCCAAAGAATGTAAATACACTGAATGAATATCCAATTGGATTATAAGCAAACTATTGTGTAAATAGCATCAATAATGTGTAAAAACTACCAATAAACCGTTTAAAATATTATATTGGAATGAGTCATTGCTAATCGGAAGGTGTTATATACCACAAGTTTACAGTAATACTAATATTAATAATTATGAATTGCAAATACTTCAATAGGCAGAGATTTAAACAATATAGCAATCAGCTGAATATGGGCTTAGCCTTTCATTTATAATAAAATAATATAATATTATGGCTCTGTTCTCCAAGCCAGTAGGAAGTGAGGATATAAGTTTTGGTTCTACATGTAAATTAATTTTAGTGGCCATGTTCATCTACCCTGACCTTTTGAATATACCTTTTGACTATGTGCATACACACATGCACACACACACACACACACACACACACACACACACACACACACACACACACACACACACACACGGCACACACACACACACATGCACACACATACACATGCAGTTGTTCGGGTGACCGTCCTTGATGAGGCACAACCAGAGGACTGCTATCTCGGATACAACATTGAAGTCCAGCACATCTACAAGGGAAGTCTGTCTCAGGGAGAGAAGACTGTTCTAAGAGTCCTCCCTGTGGACCGCTGTCCAGATCCGACCTTTGACTATGGTGCAGACTACCTTGTGGCAGGAGATGTGGTTGATGGTGATCTGGTTGTTGAAGGGGAAGGAGCTGTCTTGGATTATTCTGCCTACACTCGCCTGAACCTGCCAAATCTTTGTCCATAGTGGACCCTACATAGATCAAACAAGAACTGAGTATATAGTGAATGCATATTATATAGTGTGTATGCAACCGTTAGGTACATAAGACAAACAGATATTCACGGTGTTAGTAGTCTAGGCCAGTGTATGTAGTGCATCGTGCCCTCAGTTCTTGGATGAAAGTTTGCAATAATTATTACTCTTGTTCAATGAAGCTGTATGACAATGTTATATAGCACACTATAATACTGTAGATGCGGATTATTTTACTGGCTTAAAATTTTGCTAATATTGCCTACTGAAGAACATTTGTAATCTAATTTTTGCGGTTGACACTGTACACATACAATACCTACACAGACAATGGCAGCAAATGACTCCTAAATTTTTGCGATCACAGCCTAACCTGCTATTTAGCAAAAATATCATCCTAGCAAAAGAATCAGCATCTACGGTATATTATATGAAGTTTAAGCGCAGGTTAAATGGAGTTAATGACGTAATGCCCCAGCAATGGCCACCGAAGGCAAAATGTCGGGCTACACGCCCATTCGCCAATTTCACCCAATCCGTTCAAACCATTATACAGAACCTATAGTGTCAGCGTCCTTAACAACTAAATCAGTTTCTTGAAGGTGCAACTTCGCTAACACTTTTCGCGTCCGGTTGGTCCCGTCTCGTGAAGCGCAACAATGTCTGACGCTGTTGAAGGAAGTCAATCCGTTGGTCAACCCTCCCCATCGCTGGCTGATGTGCTTTCTGCAGTCACCTCCTTGCGAGAGCAACTAGAACGTCAGCAGGCCTCTCAGTCCTCTCTGCAGCAGCAAGTGAGCGTGCTTCAGCAGCAACAGCTCTCGTCGCCCGCTGCGTCGGGTAGTTCTCAGCAGCCGCCCAACCCCCGTCCTGCTGGTAAGTGTTTGTTGCGTACGCGTACTTTTCGGTTTATTGTAGCTGTATAGAATTTGTGCAGTCCTGTTTGTTTCTCGTTCTTGTCCGCCGCATAAAATTAGGTTATTAAACTTATATGCTGTTTGTTAACATATACTGTTGTTCGCTTTGAGTTTGCTTCTATACTATGCTTGTACTGAACGTTGAGCAACATTCCATTTGGTTGCTGTTCCGACAGTTACTTGTTGTCACATTCTGTTTTGGTTGTTGCCTTTAGCAGCTTCCGTTTAGGTTGCTGCTAGCTCCTTTATTTTATGCAGCATTCCGTTTGGTTGTTGCCTTATTCAGCTCCTGTTATAGTAGCTGTTCCTATACTTTGAGCAACATTCTTTTTAATGGTTGCCTTCCTCAGCTTCCGTTTGGCAGCTGCTTTTTAAATTTATGCAACATTCCGTTTGGTTGTTGCCTTATTCAGCTCCTATTTGGTAGCTGTTCATATACTTTGAGCAACACACCTTAAATTGTAGTTGTTGCCTTCATCAGCTTCCGTTTGGTAGCTGTAAATTTATGCAACATTCCGTTTGGTTGTTGCCTTATTCAGCTCCTATGTGGTAGCTGTTCATATACTTTGGAGTATCACTTCTTCTAATGGTTGCCTTTCATTAGCTTCCGTTTGGTAGCTGCTCCTTTACGTTCTGCAACCTTCAGTTTGGTTGTTGCCTTTATCGCTGAGCCTCCAGTTTGGTAGCTGCTCCTTTACTTGAGCAACATTCTGTTTGGTTGTTGCATGCTTTAGTCTGTCAGCTTCTGTTTGGTAGCTGCTCTTTTAGCACCATTCTGTCTGCCGGTGATGGTTGTTTTGATTTCGTCAGCTTCCTTTGGGTAGCTTTTCATTTATTTATGACATTGTGCAGCATTCTGCATGTTCAGTTGTTGCTCCCATCAGTTATCCACGCATGCATTTGGGAGCATTCTTTCCCTCTGTGTAGGGTTCTGTTTGGTTGATGCCACAGTCAGTGGCTTGTTCTGGTAGTTGCTCTTATTCAATTGCATGAGCAATATTCATTCGGGTTGTTACCTTCATTTTTTCACCTGTCCTGGTGTCTCTTAGTTGGGTTGTCTTTTTTCTTGCAACCAGTTTACTTTTGTTTACTATTTATAGTGACTACACTATAAGTGGCATTCATTTATATATTGGTATCCATGCACCTGTATATATGGTGCATGGGTCAGCACCAACTCTCCATGGGGTCGCTGGCATTGCCTTCGCCTCATGGAGGCCTTATACTCTGCATTTTGGCTCGCTTTAAAGTTTGTCTGTTGCTATCGTATATGTGCATTCATCTATTCCCTAGCTAATTGATGGCTCATTTATTTATTTATTTATTTATTTAGGTAGTTAGTTATTTTCCTCACGCTCTATCACATGCTGGCACGTTATATGTTTTTACCAATGGGCATGTTGGGCTATGGGCCTGCTGCTTAGTCTGGTTTCGTTGTGTGAAACAGTATGTACCAGTCTGCTGTATGCTAACCTATTTAAGGTTAACTGTGCATGGATGCTTGGCAGTGCTAATGCTTTGCATTTTTTCACAGTTTCTCGGTTCATTATGAGTCAGTAACTGTTGTTCTGTTTGTATTTGGGTCTTTTCAGCCCACATTTATATTTTTCTGTTGCTATCCGGCATGCAGGGCCCAACCCTGCTACTCTTTCAGGTTTGGAGCCCACCTCCGTGCCTCCTGGTGCATTGGACACCTCCTCCTCTCTTGATCAGCCTCAATCTGGTCTTGTTTTAGGTGGGGGACTTCCATCAATCCCACCAGACTTGTTAAAGAAAGTCATCCAGAATGATTATGTGGAATTGTCTGATTTGCTACCTGAGCGCATTCAGGAAGTTTCCTTATTCGGTGACTCCAAGAGGAAGAAATCTCTGCCTATCGACAAGTTCGTAGATTGGGTCTTGGCTTTCGCCACTTACAGTCATGCCTTGCTGTTAAAGAGTCCAGCTATAGCTCCTGATCTTATCACTTTCATTGGCACAGTGGCTCGCCTGGCTCGGGACCATTCAGGTTTAGCATGGGCTTCATATGAACGAAGCATCCGAGCTAACATGTTGGCTGACCGGTCACTTTCGTGGAGGAAGCTTGACCAAGAGGTTTGGGCTCTTGCCTTGGTGAGCAAGGGCAGTACCCATGCCAGCGGCAGCAATCCTTCCAGGAAAAGGTCTTCTACAGCATGTGGGACCTGGAATGAAGGGAAATTTTGCCCGTTCAAGTCTTGCTACCTGGCTCATGTCTGTTCTGTTTGTTTTAGCCCCAAACACCGGGCTACTACTTGCCCTTCTTCCACGCCAAAGAAGCCAAACTAATACATGGATCATTATTCATCTCTAAGACATATGTAAAGTCATGCACTTGCTATATCACTTTTATGGCTTATAATTATCTAGTCTGCTGTAACGGCATTCATTTTTGTTATTGTTAGTACTTATCCTCACATGTACGCATTCATTCTGTTTACTTCAATTTTCCCCATTTACTGTAATTATCATTTAATCTTCTGTGGTTGCTCTTGGTGTCAATGCATATTATGATTTGGCATATATACGTTTTGTTGTTCTATTACAATATTATTATTATTCATGTCTTTATGTTATGGTTATATAATTCCTTGGTATTATTTACTATAATATTGTGTATTTGCCAGTGTACGTATCTATATTTGTATTCATTCTTTCTGTTATTAATTACTTATTTAATTTGGCCATGCTTTGGTCACCTTGATATTCGGTGATTTTAATTTAGTGTTACCCACCTTTCATTGTTAGGTGGTGGTTTCATCCCAACTTGCTCACGTGTGGCCCCTTTGTTAGCCACTCGCTTTTTAAATTTGCAAAAGCTGATCCATTCTCCTCGTCTAAGTGGCTGTGTCCTGCCTCCTTCAGCCTTTAGTGTGTCGACTCCGCTCTGTTTGGAGGCTTGGGAGCGTCATCTTTTACATCACCCTAATCAGATCTGGGTTGCTGGCTTGCTTAAAGGCCTTGTAGAGGGTGTTCGAGTTGGTTTCCATCCCAACTCCCCTCTGAAACCTCGCCATTCCAACATGCATTCTGCCGCTGAACACCCTTCAGTTGTGCAGGCATATATTGATTCTGAGGTTGGTGCCTCTTGCCTGGCGGGTCCCTATCCCATCCATTCAATTTCCAATCTGATGGTCAGTCGTTTTGGGGTCATTCCAAAACATCATAAACCAGGCAAGTGGCGTCTGATTGTTGACCTCTCCTCCCCAGAGGGCTTCAGCGTTAACGATGGGATCGCTGCTCCTGATTGCAGCATGATCTATTCCTCACTTGATGACGCTGCTAGGTTTATTCTGTTAGCTGGAAAAGGGGCTCTCTTAGCCAAAATTGACATAGCCAATGCTTTCAGGATCATTCCGGTGCACCCTGATGATCGACATTTATTGGGTATGCGTTGGAAGAATAGTGTCTACGTGGACACCAGACTGCCATTTGGGCTCCGTTCTGCCCCCATTTTGTTTAATGCTTACGCTGATGCCTTAGAATGGATCCTACATCAGCAGGGAATCACATCAGTCCTTCACTATTTAGATGACTTTCTGGTGATAGGTTCTCCAGGTTCATCACAATGTGCTGATTTTCTCCAGATCATGCTTTCTACATGCTCAATGCTTGGCGTTCCTTTGGCCAATGATAAAATTGAGGGCCCCACATCATGTTTGTCCTTCTTGGGAATAGAGTTGGATACCGTTTTAATGGAGGCTAGGCTCCCTCGGGATAAGCTGGACAGACTTGTACTGGAACTGTCCACATGGCAGTCCAAGAGGGCCTGTACCAGAAAAGATCTTGAGCACCTCATTGGCTTACTCCAGTTTACTTGCAAAGTAGTCCCTCAAGGGAGGCCTTTTGTACGGCGCATGATTGACCTGCTTTGCGTGGCTCATCAACCGCATCATTTTATTCGCCTTAATTCCGCCTTCCGCTCTGATCTGTTGTGGTGGAAGACTTTTGTGGAGTCATGGAACGGGATCTCGTTGCTGTCAATGGGCAACGCAGTTACCCCTTATGTGAATGTCTTTTCTGATGCTTCGGGCAGTTTTGGTTGTGGAGCAGTTTGGGGCACTCTGTGGTGTCAAGGTGAGTGGCCATTGTCCTGGAAGGATGTGAACATTATGGCTAAGAAAATGGTTCCAGTGGTGGTGGCTTCTGCCCTGTGGGGCTCCCATTGGTCTGGCCATCATGTTTGTTTCCATGTCGACAACTTGGCTGTTGTCGCAGCTCTAAACAAGGGTTCTTCCAAGGAACCCTCTGGCATTGTTATGCACCTTTTGCGCTGTCTCTTTTTCTTTGCGGCCCATTATAGGTTCACCTTTCGTGCTGCCCATGTCCCTGGTCATTGCAATGTCATTGCTGATGCCATTTCGCGTAACTACCCTTTTTCTTCCTTTTCTGACCAGATGACACAATTGCACCCAGATCCCTGTCCAATTCCTCCGGCCACTTGGTCCCTGCTTGTCGTCAACATGCCAGACTGGACATCCAGCGAGTGGAGGGAGCTCTTCAAAGCTTCTATTCTCTAGGCCTTTCTACTTCTACCCAGAAGTCTTATAGTACTGGTCAGAAGCGATTCCTTTCTTTTTGCAAAGATCATAGCCTCTCTCCTCTCCCTCCTTCTGAACATACGATACTGCTTTTCTTAGCCCAACTTGGTTTAGATGGTTTATCTCTGGCTACTATGCAGAGCTATATGTCTGCAATTCGTAATCTATTAATCCACAACGGTCTCTCCTCCTTTGACCTGTATACCCCCAAAGTTAAGCTGGTGTTGCGTAGCATCAAACGCTGGAAGGCTTCTGCCCATTCCAACCCTCTCCCACGCCTACCCATCACTCCAGACATTCTGCTGCAGCTTAAAAATGTCTGGTCAAGACAGCCTATTTCCCATGACCATCGTATGCTTTGGGCCGCAGTTTGTACTGGATTTTTTGGTTTTTTGCGAAGTGCAGAATTTATTGTGCCTTCCTTGGCCCAATATGACCCTTCACGTCACTTGTCCTTTTGTGATGTCCACCTCCCTGCATCGGTTCCCATTTCTACCATCTCTATTACCATCAAGCACTCAAAGACAGATCAGTTTTATCAGGGTGTTGATGTTTTCCTTTCCCGTACCAAGGCTTCACTATGTCCAGTTTCGGCACTTCTGGACTACTTATCCATCCGGGGCAAGGCCAATGGTCCTCTCTTCTTATTAGCCTCTGGGAAGCCATTGTCTCGGGAGGTCCTTGTGACAGAGGTCCGTTCAGCTTTGTCTAGAGCTGGGCTAAATGCTTTGGATTATTGCAGCCACAGCTTCCGCATTGGTGCTGCAACCACAGCTTTAAAGGCTGGCATTTCAGATGCCAAAATTAGAATGCTGGGTCGTTGGGAGTCCGATGCCTATCAGCTATATCTGCGCACTCCTCGTGAGGAGCTAGCATCTGTATGTTCTTCTTTGGCTAACTGCCATAGTTAGTTACTCATGGTATTGTCAGTGCAGTTGTTCGTTTATGTTATCACAAACATCTTTATTATATTTGTTTGTCTGCTTGTTCGCTTTCCCATTAATTCTATTCATGCATGTCACATGTTTATACCTGCCTTGCAGTGGCAATGCATGGTTCTTTAAATTTCTTGTGTTGCATGGGTTCCTGATTCAGGTCATGCATTACCTATATTTTAATTATTTCAGTGTCCTTCAATTGACTTTGTATTATAGTGATCTCTTTCATCTGAATGACTCTTTGTCTTGGGGGAGCTGGCCTCTACTTCACTGCTCGCTTGTACTCCCATTTAGTCGTTAGGCCAGCTTGTGGCAGTGTGCAACTGGTTCCACTATACCAAGACATGCTGAGTCATATTATACAGCCTGGTGATGGGATGACGTGTATAGGCTACACATATTAGGCATGGCATATAGAGGCTTTTTTGCATGACCTCTTACTCTTATACATAATTTCCGGGTTGGCACACATTCTACAATTATCAGTTAAGATTGGCTTATCCTGCCATCTGCTTAATTGACATACTTGATAATCTTGTCATCTCATCACTTATTACAAGCTTATAAGGCTGATTTAATGTAAGATTCGTAATCACCGCATGCCCTGGCCTTCCGCCAGCTTATTGCTCCAATGGTGCTTTAGCTGAAAGGCATTTAGGTGACCAGGACTCAGTCAGGTTACCAGGCTAAGGCGGTTTGTGTTCTTCGGGCTGGAATCTTCCCTTTACGGTAAGTCACAAGGTATCAGTTGCTAATTAGGTGAAGCGACCGATCTCATCGGTGGCTCTCAAAATCCATTGCAAATGAAGTCATTAAATACACAGTAGCATTATAACTGTAACACTAAGTACCCATGTGAGGTCTTCACATCGCTATGATATATATAAAGTGTTATGCCCAAAATCACTTTAGTACTTGTAGAGTATATAAGCAGCTAAAATGGATAAGGCCAATATGTGTATGCATGACTTTGTATAGAACACGGTGGAGCCTCCAATAGTGGACACTCCCAAAATATAAGGACACAGTACAGTAATCGCCTCTACAAAGGACACAGCGTGAGGTCCCAAAACATTTCCTCCCAAAGAGGAAACCTCCTGACAAATAGGCTGTCCCGAATAAAGTGTCCTTTATTCGGAGGTCCCACTTCATGGGTATAGGGTATAGGGTATAGGGTATTCTTATTTAACCTGGGGAACCTTTAGCCAGAGGCTACTGTAAGTGGCACCCAGAAAAGAAAAGGGACAAAAGGCAAAAACAAAAACAACAAAGGAGGTGACTGTACAAAGATTCAACAAAAGAGTTCGAGGTTTGCATTAGGATGAAATGATAATAGAATGAATAGATGAGCAAAAATTATAAGTTTAGTCATTAGTGAATGGAATAAATTCAAGCTGTAATGAGATAAGATTATTGGTGCATGAGTATGAAAATAGTGTCTGATTGATGATATGTACAAAATCATATTGTCAATGAGTTATTCATGTACAGTACATTCAATTTAGTGAATTATCCAGAAAAAAACTGGATTATCTGGTTGACAAATTATGAAGCTATATTATTAAACAAATGCACTTGTGTATAGTCTTATTTGTTGCACTTATCAGCGTACATGCAATTGCCTATATATGAAACAGCTAAGTTAATCAGTATGTATACTTCCAGGTGCATGGAACAGCTAGATACATCGATCTGGTCTATAATGGTGTGCATATGCACAAGCATCTAAGTGCTTACAGTGGACCGCTCCATTCTGGACACCTTGGGATCAGAAGAACAGTCCTGATCATTGAGGTGTCCTCATTTCCAGGGTTGGAGATGTTCTGTGGCCTATTACAGTGGATTATTTGGTTCCAGTAGTATGTGTCCACATAAGAGGGGTGTCTGCAAATCAGGGGTCTGGATTAGAGGGCTGTCTGCAATTCAGGGGTCTGGATTAGAAGGCTGTCTGCAATTCAGGGGTCTGGATTAGAGGGCGGTCTGCAAATCAGAGATCCAGATTAGAGAGGTTCTACTGTATCCTTCTCTGCAAACATATATATGTTGACAGCATGCAGAAGAAAGATTGTCTGCACGAGCTATAACTTAGCTACTAGTACTACAAAGAATTCTCAGTAATCTGCCACAATTCGTTTGGGAAAATTTGGGTATATTGTAATGAATTAGGTGAATTATCCAAATCAATGTGCAGCCTTATACAGCAATTCATGCACAAAATTATAATGGCAGAAAAAAGGGTTTGGAGGATATAAAGCAGTGGCGGATTAATGAGAATTCACAGTATCTCAAGGAAATTAAACTCTGACCTGGCATGTTATCTGATCATGATCCATGTATTTGTTGTTGTAGGAGCTGCCAAGGAATCCATCCCACTATAGGTCTCTTGCTGTGTCAGCACACTCAATATAATACTATAATAAGCATTATTACATAATATGACTAGATAAAAAGGATGCACTACGCTACTACTGCTACAGGGTATATATGTATATATATATATATATATATATATATATTATAATACGTCCTGTAAATATATACAGTGGAACCTGTCTATCGTGGTCACTGGGTAATGCAGCCACCTGTCTATACCAGCCACTAATTCTTCTCCGAATCAGCAGTAATATATGGTATTCTACCTCATTAAAGCAGCCACCTGTCTATAACAGCCAAAAAATTTCGCCCTAATGGTGACCGAAATAGACAGGTTCCACTGTATATATATATTATATATACAGTGTAACCTCTCTAAACTGAACACCCTCGGGACCAAAGAAAAAGTTTGGTTTAGAGAGGTGTCCGGATATATATATATATATATATAATATTATGATATATAATATATACACACACGCACACACACACACACACACACACATATATATATATATATATTATATAGGATTCGATCTCCTGATTATTGAGATGTCCTCATTTCAGGGGTTGTCCATGCATGCACGCACGCACGCACGCACGCACACACACACACACACACACACACACACACACACACGCGCGCGCGCGCGCGCGCGCGCACGCACGCATGCACGCACGCACGCACACATACACAACACACACAATACGCACACACACTCACATGCACACACACACACACACACACACACACACACACACACACACACACACACACACACACACACACACACACACACACACATACACACACACACGCCTGCATGCAAGCACACACGTACACACACACACACACACACACACACACACACACACACACACACACACACATGCATGCATGTGCGCCTAGAATATAACACACTTGATCACAATAATTATTGCAGCTACTCCTACTCAAGTTTACCGACTATTCCACAAAATCAAATTGATTGATGGAACTGCAGCTCAGCCATTGCTGCTCTGAGTGATGGTGTGCACAGAGAGACGTATAACTGTGCAGTGCTCCTTGCTACAATCTCCACAGAAAGCAGGATTGGGGTTCTGGTCTATTACAGTAAAAGGTTTGTAATGATATGCACAGACACACAATAAATACAGTGCACGTGGATCCTCTATATAAAATATGGCACATCTATATTCTGACACCCTAATATACTGTACAGTACTCTAACTTAATTTTCTGAGGTGCACCCTCCAATATTATTTCAGTACAGGAATATTCATTGAAATATAATATTATAAATTTGTTTTTCAGCAAACTATGTAATATATGACATGTGTTTGCTGCAAATAGAGCATGCATACTGCATGGTATCAGATTATGATAGAAGGTTCCACTGTGGACTTCATATAAAGTACAAATCAAAAGCACATGTGCTTGAATTTGCTGCTATAATATAGTATACTGCACGGAAGCACACATTGAAACAGATTAAGAACAGTGCATATGTGTGAGGAATTAAACTTTTATGAAAATTACTTGATCTCCATACAATGATCATTAATATTATTGCATATATATATAATAATATATTATATGCATACAAAAGTTTGCAAATATCCAAAATATATAGTACATACCATATGGTACGAATGTTAGAATTTTTATGAAACATGCATGCAGTTCAAATCCTTCATCCTAGGATAAGGTATCTATGATTATAGGTACTGTACTCCTCACTATATCACAGTCTTCAAAATCTAATACATCTGACATGATTTCAAACACTATAATTTCGTCTTTACACACACACATGGAAATATGTACACGTACAGACACGCACATACACATGTACATGCATGCATGAGCTATATTATTGTGTTTGCAGATTGTCAATGCAGGAGGCACTGGGGAAATGGAATAACTTGTGAAGATCGAACTCCAAGACCTCCTCGTTGCTACAGGGCTTGTCCACCTGGTATGCTCTACAGTAAGAGAAGAAAGATATGCTTGCATGTTCAGAACTGCAGTCCTAGGGGCTACTGGTGTGAACACCATGCCTTAACGCAAGCGAAAAACTCACAACAGCACACAATGTCATGTATACATAAAGCAGATGCAGCTATAGTGTCGTATATTATGTTTACAACCTGGTCTTATTTACCATGCTTGTATGTGTATAATTATGTTGCTTATGCAGGATATTGTATAGCAAGTGGTATGTGTTATAGGCTTAATTTCCCTAGTAAAGTATATAATTCAGAGTATATATGATATAATTAGTCACATAATGTGCCCAGCTGGTATAGTATACGTAGGATTGGTATGTTATGTGAAGTACAAGTTATGCCATTTCGACCAACACAGACACTAAAGCAGTATGTGCAATTTTTGGGCTGCCAGAAGGCGGCCCTATATTGTTTTACTTTCACCGGAAGTATCCGGAACATCCGGAACGATGTCTAGATATATATGTCAACAACATGGTGGACACGAAGTCGGTACATTATCTTTCGGCTATTTTTCGGTGAAATTCATTCGTTTGCTCATGATTTTATCAGTGAAGAGTCTTTTAGACCAGAAGAGTTCTTCAAAGTATTATTTTAGACAATAACAACGATTTCCAATTAAGCGATTCGAGTTTCCAGGGCTGTAGACGGCCCGTGAGTTGTTTAAGCTGGAATCGCTTCTTAATTTTGCAATTTTCTTAACATTCAGTATTGTGTGGTATCAGACATGAAACATAGTACGATTTTTATTTATGAGATTTTCTTCAAAATAGCATAATATCATAATTAAAACTTACAGCATAACTTTCCATTCCTACAGAAAAATTCTGCATTGCATGGTGTTTGCATACTACTTATAATTTTACTGATTGCATAATATGGCACATTTATTGGTGTTAAATAAAATCAAATTAAGGTGGCGGGTCGGTTTGCCCACGCAATTTTCGCAAAAACTTTAGCTGTTATATCGATCCTACTGAACAATATTAGTGCTACTTCTCTAAATTATCTCCTTGAGTATAATTATAAGATCTGTGTAGGCCAAAGAATAAATGAAAAAAGTCATACACTGAAGCAGAAACGAAGCTTTTTCCATTCACCATACTTTGACGCTTTATCGAGTCAAATGGCAACGAAACAAGTGCATTTGGACACAAACTTTTAGCCTACTCTCGTATTTAAGATCGTACGTATGGAATTTGGGAATCTCCTCTGTTTAACAGAAAATCAACTATTTTGCGTTGCTGTGGGTGCAAATCGCCATTTTGGGCATAGTTTAGGTGTCGAGGTGCAGTGAAAAACAGAATTTCCACAAATCCATACATACGATCATTCACCATACTTAGATGAACGCTCAGACGAATTTTGACAGTAACACTGGGCTTTGTCCATCGATCAACGATCAAAAATGGTACGACGATAATCAAGTAAATAGTAAGTGCGCTATAATTATATTCATGACCTGATAATTATATTCATAGCTGCTGCAAATGGCGACTGACCTGCCAGGTACAGTAGTATTATACTGTATTATACATAATGCAAACGGCCTTATATAGATCAGGAATGTTGCTGGCAATAACACTTGTACATGTATATACTGGTTTGAGTGTGTGATTTTTTATATATTATAATTATTATTATTATTAAATATTAAAGTGCAATGTGTACAACACTAGGGCACCATACCCAATAAAGTACTGTAAAACAACACAATACAATCAAAAACAAATGTTCCACATTCTATATGCAAGATTTTCCTGATGGAAGTAGAGTGGCATGCTTGGTCAAGAATAGAGCAGCCTGGGCTTTATCACTAAGTTATGTGGAATCAGGAACTGATATCATCATCTTCTGGACCAACATAGTCTCGCGTAGCCCAGACCCTATTCTCGCCTCCATTTTTTATTATGATGTCACACGGTTCTATTCTCGCCTCCATTTTTTTATTATGACGTCACACGGTCGGCGAGAATGGGTCTGGGCGATTTCCTATACAGTACTTGTCCCGCCCACGCCAATTTCAAGGTGTGATTATGATAATTTCACACCCACAAGTTGTGATAGTGAAGTGTGAATGAGCGCTAATATTATTACAGCAGCGCTACGCTCGTGGAAGATCGCAACCAATGCAGCGCTCTAGCTCTCCTAATGACTGTCGCCTTTGTGGAGAATCTACAGTAGCAAGATTAGCTGATGCTAAGAAGAGGCTGTTATTTTGGGGAACAGGTGCAGAGCACGTACGGGAGATCATCAAGTCCTTCGTGAAGGAATACAGCTTCGCAACAGACTTCACCTTTAAGGAGCCCGACTATTGCGCTACTGATTATGTATGTTCAAGGTGCATTGCAACTTTAATTAGCTATGAGAAAGCCAAGAAGAGATTTGAAGAATTGGAAGCACTAGTGAAGAAATGCCTGCAAAGTATTGTGCCAGCTGCCACCACCGTTCCGACTACAACAGACAGTTCGCCGTTCGTGTCCCCTTTGGGTGTGAGAAAACGCTCTTGGCTAGGTGTGCGAACTTCAACCCCTAAGCGCCTCAGAGTGGAGCCAACAGAACTGCCCGACCTACCAGCTCAAGCAACTTCCACTGAAAGGGAATATGCACCTGTGAAGGTACGTAATAAATCTTAGTAAATGAATGTAACTGCAATAAAAGCACATATGTACATAATGTGAACTGATTCGGTGCACAGTATAATGTAACGGTTATTCTCCTATATCTGTCTGTAGGTACTTATAGTGTACCCCTCCGGACCTCGGTACGTCACACCGATTCTGCAGGATCGCAAGGTAATAAAGGCGGTCTCAAGGAAGAACTATCGTACAGCTGCCAAAAGCATACTGGCACACCCACAACTGAGCAAATTTGTGACAAGTGAGTTAGCACAAGGCTTCCGGACAGAGCTTAAGAAAGTGACAGCAAATGGCAGCACATCAGTTGTCAACAGGACAGATGTCGCAACTGTAAGATCATTTTCCTGGGAGATGCTGCGTGATGACTTAACCCAGCACTGCAGTCTGCTACACAAATTCCTCCAGCTGTGTGTGCCACAAAAAAAGCGGGAGTGTGCTGGTGGTGTGCTAAGTTTGTTCATTGCAATGCTTGCAAAAATGACCAATCAGAGGAGCAGATTAGTGCAGACAGTACTTAGCTTGATCTTGTTGGCGGGTCATGCCACTAAGCAAGTGAGTATGATTGATGTATGTATTCTTCATGTATACGTAGTTGCACATGATGATTCAATACACCTAGCCAGCTAGCTGACTTACTTCCGGCAGAAAACCAATGTTTTCGGAAAAGCTGTTGGACCGTGCTCTTGTGGGTTCAGAATGGCTCTGGCGATATCTTTGACTACCTGCAGTATCTCCATGTTGTTGGTGATGCTGAGGAATATATTTGGTCGGTTTGGTTCGGTGGCAATGACAGCGACATTTCTCATGTGCAGTGTGGATGTGGCAGCTTGAAACACTAATTTGCTTGCAGTGGCTGTTAGAGCCAGGACATTCACACTACTTGGGATTACGCTCCGCAGCTCACCAAGCCTAAGGTAGTCCAGACGGAAGGTTTCACCCCTGAAGATGCAAGGGAATAGAGGAAGTACTGACTGACTTGCATTGTATTATGTCCTTACAAGCCTGACCTGCCTTGTATACAACAATGCAAGAAATAACACGACAACTCACCACTTCTTGATGCAGTGTGCTTCATCGACTACAAATGCCACCAACTTTCACTGAAATCCCTCAGACAACAGCATGTCCCTTATCCCCATACCATGAAATAGGTTCTCCGGCGTCAAAAATACAAGGCTATGCTGACCCTCCCTCACACGTTGCAGCGCTTGAGCATCGAATTGCACCTCGCCTAAAAACTCCGCAGATATTCCGTGAGGAAGGAACCTTGCCTTTTGGTCTACCATAAGGGAAGCCAACGGAGTGGCACCAGGACGATCGATTCGTGTGCGGTATGACCCTTCAGGCAATCGAACACTGAGGGTAGAAGTCCGTAAATGAGGGACTTTCCGAATCCTGTCGGTAGCGATACAAAAACATCTTGCCCAGATATAAACTTCTCGATCGCAGATAGCTGTTCCTCCTTCAAATGTTCGTACCCGTGCTCCCTTGCAACTTCGGTAATTACCGTTCGTAGGTCAGGCTTCAAAGTCAATGCCATGGTCTCGCAAAATCCAGTTCTTCTTGGTGTAGCGCGCTCCTCTTATACAGCTACTAACAAACCTAACACGTTCGAAGTGTTCTCCTAGACATCAAAGGGAGCATTAACTTTTTTCACTTCCCCAAGGTCTTGGGGAAATTACACAACTTCACCTGGGAAATCGCCCAGACCCATTCTCGCCGACCGTGTGACGTCATAATAAAAAATGGAGGCGAGAATAGGGTCTGGGCTACGCGAGACTAGGACCAACAGGGCTGTGGAGTCGGCTTGACTCTCACACCTTAAAAGCCAGCTAGTGTGCAACATTCTCAATCTCACTCAACTGGCACAGCTTACAAATTCTATTCTCTCTTGGCACACCCTTCCATCTCCCTGCTTCAATCTCAAAAGGAGCTGTACCTCCACACCGTCTCATCAGCATTCTTCTATCAGATTTAGATTGAACATCACTACATCTGCTCCGGCATCCCAATTCCAATA
>CAUJGJ010000242.1:4938358-4940858 GCA_963170055.1 Halisarca cf. caerulea | reverse complement strand
TTAAATTAATTTACTTCTGTGCTGCAAAAAGGTATATCTCATAATAATCATAATATTGTAAATAAAAATAATAATAATTCAAAATTATTTAGAGCCAGGTCGTGCGGCTGCCCATGTGGAATCCGAGAAGATGAGGACCTACAGCCACCTTTGTAGGTCATATTGCTTTGTTCCGGTGGGTGTTGAGACCAGTGGAGTGGTTGGTCCACAAGCCCTGGCATTCCTTAAAGAACTGGGAAGGTGCACAAGGAAGGTATCTGGCGACCCATGGTCTTATGCCTACCTTGTACAGAGGATATCTGTGGCAATTCAGTGAGGCAATAGTCTCAGGTACAATGCACCTTGATTATGCTCCTCCAGTCTAGACGTCTCCCTTCCTTCTGGGGAGGTTAATTGCTGACATAACAAAGTACAGCTACCATGCAAACAGCTAATATACGGTAACAATAATATTATTATACTCCTGGAACTAATGTATTACAGTAATGAAATTCATTGAATATAATCAAATTATTCATACTTGCAATTGTTATTATGGAGTACGGTAGTACTCCATATGTAGGATTGACACGGAAAAACATGGCCGCCATACATTAGCGAAAATTTGTTTTCGCCAAAAAACTAACAGTATGGTAACTCCCTGGCATAGTTTTCAAAAGTAGATTTTGGTGCATTTTGACACACCAGCTACAAGGAAAAGTAGTTTAAAAGCTTCGTAAAGCTATCTCTTTAATAAAGAAATGCGAAGTACACTCGCCGAGGTATGGGTCCGCAACACCATAGCATTTTAAGATAGATTTCTATCTATCGATGGATAAGATAGATTTCTATCTATCGATCTAATTCTTCTTCTTCTCGTCGTTTTTTCGAACTAAGCTACAGGTCGCCACGAAGGGTCCAGAGGTCTCATCTTTCGCCAGTGAGCTCCGATTGTTAGCACGAAGTGCTTTTTTGTAGGTTTTGAAGCCACACCTACACTTCTAAATCGAGAAAAATTTTAATAGGCAAATCCCATACATTCACCGGATCAGCCATTTTCGGATTATCGAAATGGCTACGCGAGACTAGGCGTACATGTACGTACACATGGCAAAGGGTTCTATAGTTCGACGATCGTCGCGACTTCAGCGCTCTTTTGTTTGAGCCTTTGTTTCTTCATGGGTACATGGATTTTAGTCAGGTAGCTGCATACTTTTAGTTTCTTATCTTACAAGACTTCATTATGTTCCTTCTCAACTGCAATGGAAGGAAAGGGCCCAGGCACATCATTAAATTTCAATACATGCAGAGTACAGATAAGCTATATATATAATGATGTGGTACAAAAGAAGGCAATAATGTGTTGCCAGCCTCGGACTCGGGGTGAGGAAAAGAATCTACAGAGATTCCGGAAAACCTGGCAAGACAAAAAGAAAGAAAAGAAAAAAAGGCTTAGACTTAGGCAAAGAGATTAGGTAGCTAGATTGTTGTAATTAGTTCTAGGCAATGCCCCAGGGCGATTTCCTTGCTAGGAATATCTGGTAACTGCTAGAGATGGCTGTCTTTGCTGTTTCAATAAGAGCAGCACATCAGACAACAGATTCTATTCAAACAACTGTTTTTTAAAGGAAAAATCGCACAAACAAGAGTGTATAAAAACCATTTTAAAATGGTTAAAGGATGTAGGATTGACACAGGACCGTGCAAAAAGGCCTTATCAAAAAAGGATTCTCCAAAAACACTTGGAACAAGGGTGAGTTGCAAAACAGGTACGGGGCTAGATGCATATGGGCAAAGGGCAAGACAGGCATAGAGCTAGACGAGCATAGGGCTACACATACATGAGGCTAGACGGGTATAGGGCTATAGACAGAGTTTAATTGGACTGAGTGTACACTGTGCGAATTCCTACATCCCGCAGCACATAGCCTGCTGCTTCACTATGCCCATGTAACATCGTGTATGGTACACTACAATGGAGATATGAACAGTATCAAACAAGAGCCTAATATGTATGTATATACATTGAATCGATGTATCATCAGCACCCCGACTCTTACTTCCTACAATGTAATGGTCGTTCACAAAACCCATTCGAGCAGCCTTGTCCATGGACTTGTACTGCTGCGGAAGCAGTCCACATGATGTAAATGCATGCACCATTCTGCAGATTACGCCGGGGGGAAAGTGAAGCTTTAACTCTTTCATGTTCATAGTTATCTCATTATTATGCTACAAATGTATCAATTCAACCATGCAACCTTGCATTGACTGCATATCGATCTCCAATGATTGGGGAGCTCAATCATCTCCTTGTGTGTTGGCATTTGGAGCAGACTATGTTACCTGCGAGGACATGCCCTCGCATGATGCAGTCCTTCAGCTTCCATGACACAGCTTTACACTTTATGCAGTCTAAAGCAGACTCACTGACCAGGACCTCCAACTGTTGCTGCTCGCATATATACAACTGGTTGTCTAGGTCCGGATTGAGAACAGTTATTTGCCTGTTCTGATCTTG
>CAUJGJ010000242.1:4890858-4930858 GCA_963170055.1 Halisarca cf. caerulea | reverse complement strand
GTTACTTCTAACCGATGTTCTGGAGGCGGGGCACCAACATGTACTGATGAATCAGTTTTTCATGTAAAGAGACTTGGAACAACTGTTCGATACAACCGCTTTTCTAATACCTTCTGGTTTGAAGGGAACACACCTTCGAGAGAGGACATGGCAGTGACCTTGAGTGGTTCATTCTTCACTGCTTATCTTCCACAAGAGGATGTGACCGTTAGACAATACGTTTATCAACTAACCGTAACAGTTGGAGTCAGGTGGTTTGGGAAAGTGTGTGGATTGTATGGGACCTGGGATGGCAACAGTAACAATGAGTTTTCACTTCGTGATGGTACTGTAGTTGGCCTTGGTGATCCTCGCTTCAGAGCTGAATTCAGTTGTCTGCCACTCCCCCCACCACCACCTCCACCACCACCACCATGTGAACCAGGCCCCCGTAAAGCAGCAGCAGAAGCTTTTTGTAGTGTAATGTACAACACAGCTGGTTCCTATGCCTCGTGTCATGCAACCCTCCCACCAGGAAACACCTATGAGGAACCAGTGGATACTCCGTATGAGCAGTGTGTCTATGATCACTGTGTGGTTGATGATGCTGATGATAGAGTTGAGAGTGCCTGCAGCAATGTCCTCAATTATGCTGAGGCATGTCGGAAGGCTGGATTTAATGTTGGAGATCCACCAGAAGTTTGTAGTGAGTTCCTTTGCATATGACGTACCCCATCTTGCATGATAAATTGCTGCCCCCGCCCCCCCTCCTCGATCCTCTACTACAGAACCAACATGCCCAGCTGGAAAGATTTACAAGGCATGTGGCCAACTGGTACCACCAAGCTGCGATGCCCCAGATGGTGTGGATGGCTGTTCTGAAGGCTGCTTCTGTCCCGATGGACAGTTTTTGGCTAGAAATGGAGAATGTGTCACGACTTGCCCATGTACGTACGTAGATAATTACACACAAATTTTGTATACTCAATTCAATATTACTTGAATTCATCTTCAGTCCAAACTGTCCCTAAAGTTCTTCAAGTATGCATCTTTTGTGTGCATTTCCATCAGGTCCTATATACTTTGAATACAACAACTACTACACTGAAGAGAAAAATGGTGGTTTTTGTGTAAAACTAACAAGAGGTGGGGACTTATCTGTGCCGTGCACGGGAACAATGAAACTTAGCCAACAGCTCTCAAGTGGTGAGTTTTCAATACTAATTTTGCATGAATTATTTTTTAATTCACAAAAACGTATTTTCTACGTTTTTTTTCCTCGGCACATCGATCCCCGCATGGGTGCAAATGAACACCAAACTCATCATATATGAACAGATGCCAGTAAGTTGGAAAAGATGCTGTACATGCGCAGTTCAACATTGTGATAAGACTGCATATACTCAACCTTGCACAATAGGTGGTACCCCTGGAAACTGCTGTGGATGTGCTAAGACACCAGTTATGTGTGGAGGAGCTACCGAATGTCCACTTTCATTTCCAGCTAATGAAGAGGAGACGTGTCTGTGGGTGAAGGTAGATCAAGACGACACTTCTGATGGGGACAGAGAAGCCACATTGACTACTTTGGATGGCAGAACATCTGTCACTATAAAGAATTCAGTAACCGGTACGTATTATTTTATAAATTTAAATCGCATGTGCATATTTGTACACTATCATTATTGAATATCCTTTTAATTCATTGAATTGCAGGAAACTGTCTCTCATTTGAGAATGGCCGCTGTGGTTTCATCAGAAATGGGAAGCCAGTAACACCCACAAGACTCACACTTGCTGAAGAACCTGACAATGATGTTTGCATTACAATGACAACCGAGGATGGAAGTGCTAAAGGTAATTGATCTCACCATGAGTACACAAATGGCAGGGGCAGAGGGAGCTATCATCACTGTGTGTGTGTGTGTGTGTGTGTGTGTGTGTGTGTGTGTGTGTGTGTGTGTACGTGTGTGTGTATACGTGTGTGTGTGTGTGTGTGTGTATGTGTGTGTGTGTGTGTGTGTGTGTGTGTGTGTGTGTGTGTGTGTGTGTGTGTGTGTGTGTGTGTGTGTGTGTGTGTGTGTGTGTGTGTGTGTGTGTGTGTGTGTGTGTGTGCATGTTCACCTAGTACAATGAGTGAATTTCATAAAATTGTGATTACAGTGCACACATCATTGATGATTAATACCATATAACTAAATATAGAGGTACCTGTAATGTCATCTACGGTGCAAGAAGCTGTTTAGACGATCTAAAAGAGAAATAGATACATCTTACAAGTAGGGGAGTCCCCGATAAGTGGAACTCTTCTGTCCAGTGGGGCTGGGGGGCAGCCTAGCTATGGAGGTGCAGCAAAAGAGTACCACCAGCTGTCCCTAAGATTCAGTACATACCTACATTATGCAGTACAAAACAAGAACCTAGTTTGTCAATTCACAAATTATATATAATAATATTATGCTATACGTCCTCTAAATTCCAAGGTCTGCAAGAAACGTCTACAGTAACTGCGGATCGGCACTCTTGGTAAAAAAATGAATTGCTTAAATTTCACTTATAACATAACATGCATTGCATGCCAGTGAGTGTTGCACAGGATAGCTGCCAGATGACTACATGCATGCAATTGCAGTGTAACAATTTGGCCTTCTTCCTCTACAGAGTGTGAAGATTATCAAGGAGGAAAATTCAAAGCGTGTTTCTCAAATGGAACTACAAAAACCAATGTTTTAGTTCCGGCAGTGAGAAACAAGAAAGACGGCTACAGGTGCTTCACTCAAACTCTTGAAGCATGTGAAGGTGACCCAGATATTCCCATGTGCTCATACAAGTACGGACTCTTCTTCATTGCGAGAAAATCAAAAGACGGTGAGTCATTTAGCTACAGTAGTATCTATATAAATTAATATAGGGCAAAGTGTGGTAAATAATTGTGTGCGACTTGCCATACATTCTTCCAGTAACAGTATAACTGTTGGAATATTATAGGCCATGCAAACAAAGTTAACTGCTAGTATATATTGTGCCCACATTCAATCTTAGATTGTAACTTGCGCTTGCTATATATTACAAACACATACGTAGCTATTCCTTGACATGATCATGTAAGCTTCTCCAGCCTTACTTGGAGCACGTATGGCACACACTTAAATATTTGCAGGATATATATGAAACTTTCACAGTTTTCTTAGCTTAGAAGTGCGAAAATGTCAAGCATGCACACATATGTAGGTCTCGATCTTGTGCAAAAACCAAAATGGCTATGCATCAAAAGCAGCAGGTGACAAGAAGTATTGCAGTACCTTTGCCATTTTCTTTACTGGCTTTTATCCACAAACATAGTAATAATTTCATATCAATAATGACAACAGAAGGTAGGATTAAAAGGGGAATTCATAAAAACAAAATTGTGAAAACTGTGAAAACTGGTGACCCTTGAAAGTTTCATCTCACAAAATTTAGAATGTGTGCTATAGTTTGCCAAGTTGTGTACTATATATGGCTTCCTATCATACTGTTGGTGAATCCACACAAGCGATGTTTACTCCTTGTGTTGAAGCCATACACTGGGCAAACACAGGAGGTGTAGTATATATGCATGGCCCGGCTACTGTTATCGGTGAATCAGGACTACTGCTTGTGACTTGTGTTCTACAATTCACTTTGATAATAATTATTACCGTTATATCATTAATTAGAAAATACAATTGAATAATGAGTAATCAACAAGTAAATCAGGTTTTGTTGCAGTGTTAACGTCAACCATCAAATTAGTATTGCATGTAGACATTGAACATAGCACATGCATAAAATTCATACAGAATACAATATTGAATGTGGTTAATATGGGAATGCACAGCATAGTAATATTCAGAACACATTAACAACAAATGAACAAGCAAAGGAGCACAATTAAGTGTACATAGTCAAGATGTTGTTGAGCAATATGCATCGATCACTCGTGACTCCCTCCCTCTCTGCAGTACCTACTAACGGAGCAAGGAAACAGAAGTGCTTTGATCGCGATGCTACTTCTGCCGAAGTTTGCGGCAAGAAAAACACTGAAGGTATGCACAATTATGGTCACATGTATGCATGGTCTTTGACTATATCTCCACTCAACACCCCACATGCATTGTGATTCATGTCCGGTGCACACACACGCACGCACGCACGCACGCACGCACGCACGCACACACACACACACACACACATGCACATACACACGCACGTGCACACACACACACACGCGCGTGCGCGCGCAAGCAGACAGTACTTTGGCTGAGGTCATGCATTATGTGGTTCATCCCATGGCCCACCCAATGCAACTGTGTACATTAACCACTACCTACAGTTGTCCTGGTTACAATGCTGGAAGAAGTCAAGCCAGACGAATGCTTCCTCGGATACAATGTTGTAGTTACGAAAGTGTTCAAGGGAAGCCTCTCTGCTTTTGACAAGAACTCTGTGTGGGTGCTACCAGTCAAAAAGTGCTCTGAGCCTGCCTTTGAATACGGTAAATCCTACCTTGTGGCCGGCTACTTGGATGAGGGAGTACTGGTAGTTGAGCAAGAAGGTTTCGTCTTGGACTGCACAGCCTACACTGATTTCCTCGATGAACTGTGCCCCTAGTAGACAACAGTGAAAGCCAAGAGTAACTTTGCATAGGTTATAGTCAATATTTACATGATTGCATAGTGTTAGTCTAAAAACAAACAAACTGTTCTTAGGATAGAAATGCAACAGTCTGTTATTGGTTACATTCTCTTGGCTATTTGTTGAAATAAATTAATGGAATCTAAATAAGCTGCATTGTGTAATAGTAATATTATACAGTAAACCCTATATTAAAGGACACATCTGAAATGCAGCCGCCTCCTTTAACAGGACACCACTGCTCTGCCCCATTTGACACCCCTCACATTGACATGTGTACATATGAATCCTCCGAATATGAGGATACCAGTACCTCCATAAACAGGTCAGCTTACTATAGAGGTTTCCATGTACAGGACTGTTTACTGTGGTCCCAATGGTGTCCTTACTATAGAGGTTTCACTGTACAGGACTGTTTACTGTGGTCCCAATGGTGTCCTTACTATAGAGGTTTCCATGTACAGGACTGTTTACTTTGGTCCCAATGGTGTCCTTACTATAGAGATTTCACTGTACAGGACTGTTTACTTTGGTCCCAATGGTGTCCTTACTATAGAGGTTTCACTGTACAGGACTGTTTACTTTGGTCCCAATGGTGTCCTTACTATAGAAGTTTCACTGTACAGGACTGTTTACTGTGGTCCCAATGGTGTCCTCATTATAGAGGTTCCACTGTACAGGACTGTTTACTGTGGTCCCACTGGGGTCCTCATTATAGAGGTTCCACTGTACAGGACTGTTTACTGTGGTCCCAATGGTATCCTTATTATAGAGGTTTCACTGTATGTATAGTACATACATATACGTATACACATACTATGTACACACAATCGTAATGTTAACTCACTGACAGCGTGATTAATTTATAGATAATACAAATAAAATTCTGGTCATTTGTGCGTATATAATTATACAAAATTAATGTATCAGTATGTGCGTAAAACATGATCATACGCACATTTTCCAATATGTTTGCACATATCATTATTTTATAAAATACTGTACATATGTATGTGCACAACACATACACATACACACACGACAGCTGAACTACACCTAAAGGTGGAACCACTCTAAGACAAACCTCTATTCCCAAGAGCTTGCTTTGAATTACTGTGGGCCCTCATTTATATATATATATATAATATATATATATATTTTTTTTAAATATATATATTATTATTCAAAGTAAACAGAGTACAAGGATGCACATACATATAGAACAAAAAGATCACAAAGTACAACAACCTAGCTTATATATATATATATATATATTTTTTTTTATTTTTTTTATTTTATTTTATTATTATTATTATTATTTGAGTAAATAGAGTAAATACACACACACACACACACACACAAAAAAAAAAAAAAAAAAAAAGAAAACCACCCCAAAGGGGACAATCAGTTAGTGAGCAATTAAATCAAAGTACAACAACCCATGATAGAAGCACAATTAAAGTTTTGAACACAAATACTAAGTCTCTGGCAAAGCTTAATGTACTGAAGTGGATCATGAGTCTGTGATCTGATACGATTTGCCAATTCATGAAGGAAGGCAATAGTATCTTCGCTAAAGGAGCCAGTAGTTTCTACGGCAACTGGCACAAAAAAGTGGTTGCGGGCCAGATTGAGGTAGGTATCCCTCTTTCGACGGGCGGCCATGTCTGCAACTCTTCCTGGGCCCAAGGCAGCCAGCTGGATGTTAGAAGGAGCAAATGAGTCCCAGCACGTGGCATCCCAGAGAAGCAACCGCCCACAGGCCCAAGGGATGATTGACATTCCATCTGGGCGCTTCCCGTCCAAACGAGACAGTCCCTGGGGCTCCAGGAAAGAAGGGACATTTGCACTGGCCAGAGACTCTTTGATGATGGCATTAAGCTGAGTGTGTCGAGGAAGTCTTCCCACACTCCTTCGACAGCTCAAGCCATGTAGGCCTCTCTCATCAATCCTCCTGCCGCAGTGAGTGCAGTCGTGAGGAGCGCAGATTGGAGAACCCAATCGAAGACTTGTAGCAACACGGATGGTGGTGTTGCACATCCTGAGCCCGAGTGTGCTAACAGGGGGGGCAGTGAGCCAGGCGCTGGATTCTTTCTGTCTGCAGGCTTGCAGGCGGGCTCGATCTCGAAGATCAGTTGCATTGGAGAAGATGATGGAAAACTGAGCTTCTACAACCGGAGAGTCCCAGCATTTCTGTTTGGAAGCAGATTGACCCGATGGTGGATCACATGAATGTTGTGCAAGCTCCTCCCACTGGTTTAGGGCAGCAGCCTGTATAGATGGTAGAGCTAGGTCTATGCCTGCCGGAAGTATGGCACTAGAGATAGGGATGCAGCCAGCAGCTGAAGCCAAGTAGGCTGAAGATGCCAGCATGGCAGCACTCCTGATTCCCATGCCTCCACAGTTGACAGGTAATGATGCTTGCTTCCAGCTATCATTACACAACTTGATGTTGCAAATGTCTTCTAAGAGGGATCTTTGCACATTGTCAAAGAGGCATAATAATGGCGACAAAAAGCATGGAGCCGTTCTCAAGATATACTGTAGCTTTGGGATAGCAAAGGCACTACGGAGTAGGCACAGTGCATCGTGAGCCTCCAGTAACTTTAGTCGACATCCCATTCTCTCAAGGTCTGAAATTTTGGATGCTATGGCCAATTCAATTGCCTCGATATCTCCTATGGGTGATCCAAGCAGAATTGCCAGCTTGGGGTCAGTGTAATGCATTTCGGGATAGATATTCAGAAGGGAAGATTTGACCTCCTCATCTCGACAAATGACTTCTGACTTACTGTGGTTGAGAACCAATCCTAGGCGGGCAGAGCAGGCCTCGATATGAGATAGGTCAGATAGAATCTCATCTGGGGTACCCCCTAGTGTACCATCATCCAGGTAGAACACCCTGAAGGAGGATTTCAGGGAGGTAGTTAGATGGTGAGTCCCCAAGCAGAACAGGAGTGGACCCAAAGGGTCACCCTGTTGGACCCCTTCAGCAGAAGAGATGATGCCACTACCATGGAAGAGTAAAGAGGGATACCGGTAGGCTGAATAGGCAAGGGGGTAAACCCTAGGGGCTAGGGCCAGTACCTCCTTGAGGACTAGGTCCCTTCTGATGGAGTTGAAGGCATTTCGAAAATCAAGCTTTACCATGAGATGTCCAGGCCGGAGGTGTGTTAGGTAAGCTCGTGCAGCATGGATTGCCCCCTCTGCACCCAGCCTAGTGCCATAGCCCAGCTGAATGGGGGAGAGCAACGAGCCCATTTCCTCAAAAACTTGGTTTCCAAGGCACTTAGCCGCCAGCCGACGAAGGGTACAACCAACTGCTATGGGTCTTACACCACCATCAGGTTTGTCAAGACCAAGCAAACTGGCACCAAAGAAGTAGGCGCTAACTGTTCGAGGGACTTTACCAGAGATCACCAAGGTAACAAAATCCGCTAAGGATTCCACAAGTAAGGTACCGGTATCCCCAAGAGCCGGGGAAGTTAGGTCCTTCAAATGTTGTGGGAGCAGTCTATCTGGTCCTCCTGCTGAACCAGCAGGAAAAGACATTATTGCTTTTCTGACCTCAGTGGCATTTACGGTCAGATGGTCTTGGAGGTTGGATGGAGGAGCAGGGGGATAACTTGAGTCACTGTGTGCTGATGGATGCTTCTGTCTCAGCTTTTCTAGTGATCTTTCGTCTGGAATACAGATAGATCCACTCGAGCTGGCTAACCGTACTGCTCCTTTGAAATTACCCTCCTCAAGCTTGGCCGATACTCGAGCTGCCAGGTTATCTAAACCTCCACATTTAGGTGCACGAGGTGTGACTGGTGGTGTTGGGAGAGTTTCTTCAGATTGAAGGGCTTGGTTGATGACCACAGCAAGATTTCTTCTGTGACCCCCTCTCTTTGGTGCAACAAGACATCTTCTTGGGAAGAGGAAGAGGCGTTCCCAAGCATCCTCATTGTTTCTGGAGTTGATAGCATTGAGGATGGATGTTAATTTTTGTGCCATTTGTGTTCTGCTGGCCTTTGGTATCCTTTTAAGGATCCTGCCTAAAAAGGGACCTGGGTTAACTAACGTCGGGGAAGATGGGGCAGGGCCTAGAGGATCTAGATTGGCCGAATTGGCAGGCGTGACAGGAATGACTGACGTAGTCGAAAGTTGTTCCATCCGCGGGGTAAGAACTGGCGTCCTTGAAGGGGATGATCGTTGAGGCCACTCGCCTGACCCACGGCACCTGTTGGTTATGGGACCGTGGATCTTGATCTTCCCGTCCAATCGAACCTGGATGGTTCGACCACAAACGGCACACGGAGCCGATGTTACTCTTCCTGACATAGTGTTCACCGAGAGCAAAGCATACACAATCAACAGAGAGCAAAGCATACACAATCGAATAAGCAATAGCTAAATCTACAGGAATCAACGTTCAAATCTAACATTGGCCATCGTCCGCCATTCCATCCATCCTTCCATCCAATATATATATATATATATATATATATATATATATATATATATATATAATACATATATAGTGTTTTAATTTAGTTGTACATGTCCATTTGTTTTTTCATTTATGATAATAATAATATATAATATCAATAGTATTTTATTTACTCATCACTTTTTCCTGTATCTCATCACTTTCTCTGTATATAATACACACACACACACATATATATATATATATATATATATATATATATCCAACCACATAAATCTGTTCCTCATAAATTGTGTCAGATAAACCGAGTGTTGGATAAATTAGGATGGATTATTATGATCGACCTTAAGTTTAAAGATGGGGATTCACAACAGGGGATTGGATAACGGAGGTGTTTAAAGATGGGGATTCACAACAGGGGATTGGATAACGGAGGTGTTTAGATAAGCCAGTGTTGGATGAATAAGGTGTGACTGTATATACAACACAGCCTGCACAACCTTTCCTTTGTGAACACCCCTACTATTATACTCAACACTTCTCAGTATAGATTCCCAAGGCATCTCCCGGCAGTAGGGAGCTGCATCCTAAATATGTAGCTCAACAGTAAACAAGCCAGCATACATGCATACATGTATACATGCATGCATGCCACTTCATACCCAACTGAATGTAAGGCCAGAGAGAAGCATGAAGAGCTATAGGGGGTAAAGGTTAATTTCAATTAATACTTAACATAATTCTGCTGGCATTAGTGTATGTACGTGGGGGGACCCCTGCAACATTATCTACAGTTCCAGCAGACATCTCGCTGCAACTATTTCATTTGCCTCCTGTTCAGGAGAAAGAGAATGGTTGATTCGGTCTGTAGATTTGTAAATAACATTCCTAGGGCCTAGTACTGTATGCACTCAAATTTTCGCGGGATGAAGCTTTTGCAGTTTTCACAGATTGGAAGCCTTGTGTGAAAATATTAAGCCCGCGAAAATTTAGGTCGAGATCTTGTGCAATGACCAAGATGGCTGTCAAAAGAACAGGAGTTGTCAAGAAGCACTGCAGTGCCTTCACTCCTTTCTCCAAAAGCTTTCATCCATAAATTAAACAAAGTTTATAGCAATGAGAAGCTAGTAAATGAAGGAAGGATTAAAGGGGGATCCGTGAAAATAAAAACCATGAAAATTGCGAAAATAACCGATCCGCTATGGTTTTTATATACATAAAACATAATTCAATGTGTGCCATCAGAACAGGACATGTATACTAAGTTGAACATCTTCATTCTCTGTGTACTGTAACGCCCTGGACACAATGGCCATGCCATTATACAGAGGCTACCGCATGCGCTCAAATTTTCGCGGGATTAAACTTTCACAGATGAAGGATGTAAATGGATCATTGAATTCTGCCAATTACTGAAACAAGGTGGGAATATTTGCTGTACACAGGGCTATAGGGATATATCATACAGAGAAGCTATTATAACAAACTCCCCTAATAGAAAAATCCTCTCTATAATAGACTGCTTTTGTGGGTCTGGATAAATTGCTGTGTATAAAATGACCTCTGAATAGTGGAAACTTCCGTATAACAAACTGTTTCTCAGCCCCCAAAGTAACGGATGAAGGATGTCAATGGATCATTGAATTCTGCCAATCACCAAAACAATGCGGGAATATTTGCTGTAAACTGGGCTACATAGATGGGCATATAGGGATATAGTATAGGGCTAGATGGGCATAGATGGGCATATAGGGATAGTATAGGGCTAGATGGGTATAGATGGGCATATAGGGATAGTATAGGGCTAGATGGGTATAGATGGGCATATAGGGATATAGTATAGGGCTAGATGGGCATAGATGGGCATACAGGGATATAGTATAGGGCTAGATGGGCATAGATGGGCATACAGGGATATAGTATAGGGCTAGATGGGTATAGATGGGCATATAGGGATATAGTATAGGGCTAGATGGGCATAGATGGGCATATAGGGATAGTATAGGGCTAGATGGGCATAGATGGGCATATAGGGATATAGTATATTAGGGCTAGATGGGTATAGATTACTCTATGAACTTGTACATTCAAGGCTAGTCCTCATCCCTCTTGTGGTACATGTCAGCCTCAGAGTCTGTGTTTTTTTACAATTGATTACAACCTTCAGCAGTGAGAATGTTAAAGACAGTTGGTGCCAGTTCCTACTTCAGTTATTCTGGTTAGTCCACATTGGTCAGCGGTGAAACCACACATGGCACAGCTCAGCACACACTGACCAAACTTTACTAGTAGGACTTCAAACATTGTGTGTTAAAAGAGGTCATTCTAGCTGAGGAGGTGGTGTACATATCTGATAATCCCATATTAGCAACCTCACATGTGGTCACCATCCATTCCTGACATAAACCATACTGTGGAGTGCTTATACACAATAATGTTCTGCTCTGGATGCCGTACAACACCCTCATATAGCACAATGAAAAGAACTTGAAGGAAAAGGAACATTTGAGGATACGTGGTTATAAATGATCATCATTAGGTCCACCTGTTCTGTTGTTCTCTGTGCAATAATGCATGCCAACGGTCGCCAAGGGTCACTATGTCTATTTGGTTCGAGAATGCATCACAAAGTACAACAGCAGGATCGACTGGTGGACTTAATTCATTTGCACAAATCTGTCCTGAATGAAGATTAGGACAAACAAGGGAACTTGATATATGTGGGAGCAGTAGTATAGTGCACAGTGGAATTATTGCAAATTCATTCCAATAAAAACCACTGTATAAGGTGGGTGAACTGGATATATTTGAGGTGTCCTGTAAAAACTGACTCAGAGGTCTCGCTGTACAATAATATTGTTCAAAAATGGCCGCTATTGTGTACACTACAAAACAGCATAAACAAATGGCATGCTGAAGACCTACAAGAAGCACTCATGAAGATTTCAATTGAAACTCAACACTTACTGTCTGTACTAACTGAGCATGTAGCAGTAGGCATGCATGGTGCAAATCATATAGGGTTTGTGTGGATTTCATGACACCCATAAGCCCCTAGCTGTCACACCAGCTTCAGGTGATTACCACTGTGACAATACACTTCAATATGGAATCATCAAACTATAGCTACCATCCACCTGTACCTTCCTCCAATGGTAAATTTCCCAGGAATTATATTTAATGAATGCATGCCAGTGCATAAGCACTGCATGTAACCCAACCCCTCCTATCATAAACCACTATCTGGGTCATGATAGGAGGGATGATGCAGAAACATGGCCACCCATATACATTAAAACTGACCGTGTTTTTGTTGAAAATATAGTATTAGTATTAAACTAAGTACAGTGGGCCCTGGTTTATCCGACCACGTTTGTTCCTCATAAAATGTGTCGGATAAACCAGGTGTTGGATAAATCAGGGTAAATAGTACACAGAGCGGTGGTGGTGATTCACAGCAGAGTGTCGGATAAACCAGGTGTGACTGTACATTCAAACAAGAGACCAACTGCAGCTAGTGATCAGCTACAGCTGATACATAATGCATAATACTGTAACAGATATTGCAAAGTATATACACACACGTTCACACTCATGAGCACACGCAGGCATGGTAGGTGCTTGCAGTAGGTCAGGCCATGAATAGAGGTTACTGCCCCACCATGCCATTTTGTTTGTCAGTGATTAATATTGAAGTGTCAAAATGGCAGTCCTAGTATGATCTCAAGAGGCACAAGTCAATATCTTCTCAAAAAGGGTATAATAAATATCACTATAACATTTAATGATGCTCATAATATTTCAGATAATGTGATTTATAATGTAAGTATTCAGTGGAATCTTTATGTAAGGCAATTTAATTTATGTATTATTCTAAGACTTGCCTGAATATTGGTTTGGCCGAGACCTGACTAACCGGACAGGTCCCACCAGTCCTAACACGTACATACAATGTGTGTATGTATGTGTGTGAGTGTGTGTGTGTGTGTGTGTGTGTGTGTGTATGTGTGTGTGTGTGTGTGTGTGTGTGTGTATGTGTGTGTGTGTGTGTGTGTGTGTGTGTGTGTGTGTGTGTGTGTGTGTGTGTGTGTGTGTGTGTGTGTGTGTGTGCGCGCTTGTGTGTGT
The DNA here is from genome assembly GCA_963170055.1 of Halisarca cf. caerulea. Classification (NCBI taxonomy): domain Eukaryota; kingdom Metazoa; phylum Porifera; class Demospongiae; order Chondrillida; family Halisarcidae; genus Halisarca; species Halisarca cf. caerulea. The sequence continues at coordinate 4,917,663 of CAUJGJ010000242.1, read as the reverse complement.
GTGCGCACACGTGTGTGTGTGTGTGTGTGTGTGTGTGTGTGTGTGTGTGTGTGTGTGTGTGTGTGTGTGTGCGTGGTGAAATATAATTGCGGTAATATAGCAATATTAGTTTTATATCCAAAATGAACATGCACACACTACAAAAACTCAAAGAGAAAAAATAATGAGAAAACATCACACAGTATATAAGAACACATGCATCAACTACTAGGTTTAATCTTGCATATACATATGTACATATGTGGACATCTGCTATGCATCACACATATGTTAGGCATATTCAACAAAGTGAACATTATGGTAATGACAGTACTGACTGCAATGGAAACAAGAAAAAAATTAATTACTGACAATGCGAATAAAAACCAAAATTCAATTCACTTGCCACTCATTCGTAGAATTCCTTAGAAAATGTCGACCGCAATAGGATGTGTACTCATACGGCATCTTTCCTTTGCAGCACCCAACCTTTTTGTGGACTGCAGGACATTGGAAAACATATCCGCCACAGACTGGCACCAAATTTCTATCTCACTGACTTCTACTACCAAACTTATGCTAACCAATACAAGGGTTGTGGGCAAGTGAGTATAAATTGAGATCTTTCGGCAAACTCGCCACTCAAGGTTGGTATCTCGGCAAATAGCCAAGCAACACTGGAAGATGACCAAAGTGAAGGTACTTCTGGTCAGCGTACTACTGACTTTTGGTAAGGAATTGTGTCATTGATACTGTAAATAATAATATTATACCGTAACAGTGAAACATTCTTAGAACATGCCTCGAAGAGGACACAAAATCAGTACTTATTATCAGAGGTACTTACTATCAGGGTTGGTTTATGTACAAGAGGTATACACAGGGACAGAATGAGGAGTACTTACTATCCAGGAGTATGTACTAAACCAGGTACTTGCTATCAGGGTTGGTTTATGTACATGAGGTATACACAGGGACTGAATGAGGAGTACTTACTATCCAGGAGTATGTACTAAACCAGGTACTTAAACGAAAAAAGTAATACCATAAACTGCACTACCTGGGGCAGCCAAATTTAGCAAGACAAAAGTCCAATTTGGGTACACGAGACACAGAGCATACCCCAGCTAAGACACAGAGCATACCCCAGCTAAGACACAGAGCATACCCCAGCTAAGACACAGAGCACACCCCAGCTAAGACACAGAACACACCCCAGCTAAGACACAGAGCATACCCCAGCTAGGACACAGAACACACCCCAGCTAAGACACAGAGCACACCCCAGCTAGGACACAGAACACACCCCAGCTAAGACACAGAGCACACCCCAGCTAGGACACAGAACACACCCCAGCTAAGACACAGAGCACACCCCAGCTAGGACACAGAACACACCCCAGCTAAGACACAGAACACACCCCAGCTAAGAATGCAGCTAAAAATATAAATTTGGATGATAGGTTACATCAATTCTTGAATAACATTCCCAAATCTTTCAAATTATGTAATGCTGCAATGAAAATAATCCAAAAATGGACTTAAATTAAACATGCAATAAATGTACGTATGTAAATAAGGAACATAATACACGTATGCACTGTGTGGGGGTGGTGCTACTCCATGTGATCACAGTCCATACTGGTATCTACATACTAGGCACACGTGTGATGCATACATATCAGGTATCAGGTATCATTATCTAGACTGGGTAGCCTTTAGCCATGGGCTATTCTCCCAGGTGCCCAGTGATACTGATACATGAACTGTCAGTGTTACTAAGAGAGGTGATCTTGTTATCTTCTGCAGGTTATTTGGGAGTAGCTGCAATTCGTAAGTTGAAAAACACAACAGCACACATGTATATATGACCATATAAGTGCAGACAAGGTATTAGTCAATAACCATACACTGTGATGTTGCATTGCTAGCAAACTGCATAACAAAACCAAAAGATGTTGTAGTGAGCGAAGGTGAAACGGCACAGCTGAAGGTGTCCTGCGACGCATCTGTGGACCCAGCAGTAGAGGTGCCAGTATTCTGCATTGCAGGGAGCGCAAGTGAGTCACAGCTATCACATTGAAGGCAAACTACTCAAAGGGTGTTGCACAATGCACACTAGTTTATTAAAACCACCACATGTGTGAATGAACATAGTGTACGTATATGCACTAAATCCCACACTGGCTGTAAGTTACATACCACTGCCAACACAGACTAAATTCAAGCTACTGTATTTTACAGAGGTTATTGCATATCATAACATAGGAAATTAATGAATATATGCACACATGTTCATAAACCAGTGGCCCCTGTCATTCTTTTCATACAATGAAAAAGGTTCTAGCGGTGGTCCTGCAATAAGTTATGATGACATAATGTGACAAAGTACCCTCAGAATCCGCAGCACGTATTAATACCATTTGATAGTATTTACACTAAGAATGACCAAAGAAGCTGCCAACCGAACAAGTGATACACGGTTCACCACACAACCACACACCATACTTTCAGCCAAGTGATACACGGTTCACCACACAACCACACACCATACTTTCAGCCAAGTGATACACGGTTCACCACACAACCACACACCATACTTTCAGCCAAGTGATACACGGTTCACCACACAACCACACACCATACTTTCAGCCAAGTGATACACGGTTCACCACACAACCACACACCATACTTTCAGCCAAGTGATACACGGTTCACCACACAACCACACACCATACTTTCAGCCAAGTGATACACGGTTCACCACACAACCACACACCATACTTTCAGCCAAGTGATACACGGTTCACCACACAACCACACACCATACTTTCAGCCAAGTGATACACGGTTCACCACACAACCACACACCATACTTTCAGCCAAGTGATACACGGTTCACCACACAACCACACACCATACTTTCAGCCAAGTGATATGCAAACATCATCCATACCTCACAGCTCCGGGCACGGACACTGATTCGGTCACATACACGATGCAAATTAGTGGAACATCAGGAAGCGTGGACATGAAGACAGTGGCAGATGCCGACTGCAATGAAGGAGATGAAACACTGACTTGTTTCATGGGATCAGTCGACACCGTGCACCTGTCAGGACAGTGGTCAATCACAATTAAAGGTGAGTACTATACATAAGATAACCGTTATGTCTATATGCATGCATATAGTGAAACCTCTCTAATCCGACACCTCTCTAAACTGACAACCTCTCAAACCGACACCAAATATCAGCACACACATGCATCTTTCCAATACAATATTACTTCTCTAACCCGACCTTATTTTCCAGTCCCACTGGGTGTCGGAATAGAGAGGTTTCATGGTACATGTATATATGGGAGGTACACTACTTGATAGATCTGTCCACAATCAATGCAGACAGACATTTTTGGCTTGGAGCATGTTGCTGTTTTGTCTCATTCTCGAGCACACATGTTCACAAACAAACACACATTTCATATACTGTATTCTAAATTATTGCCCTACAGAATGTCCCTGTGGGCAAAGTGCACAAGCTGGACCTGTCAAAACTTGTGAGAACCCTGAAGGAAGTGGGGGAGGAGGAGGAGGAGGAGGAGAATGTCTTCCATCCTGTCCTGCTGGTCAAACATACAGCACATATATGAAGAAATGCTACGCTACATGTCCATGTAAAACGGGATATGCATCAGGAGATCCTCACTACACAACATTTGATGGGGTTCGTTACGACTTCTTCCCTAGAGGAACCTTTGTGGTTGCAGAAGATTGCAAAGATCGGACCTGGTCTGTCTGCCATGTCACCAGTAGACAATGCGCAGGAGGAAGAATCCCAACATGTGCTGATGAGACTGTCATTAGAGTGCAAAGACTTAAAACAACTCTCAGATATAACCGCTTCAAAAATGCTTTCTGGTTCGAAGGAGAGAAACCAGCAAGAGAAGATATGGCTGTAACTCTTAGTGGAAGATTCTTCACTGCCTACCTCCCCAAAGAAGGCATCACAGTCAAGCAATATGTCTACAATCTCCAAGTCACTGTCTGCACAAAATGGTTTGGAAAGGTTTGTGGACTGTTTGGTACTCCTGACAACAATAGAGCTAATGAGTTTTCACTACGTGATGGTACAGTAGTTAACGTCAGAGATCCCCGCTTTATTGCTGATTTCAACTGTGTTCCACTACCTCCACCACCACCACCACCACCACCACCTTGCCCAAAAGGCAAAGAACAGAAAAAGGCTATGTCTTTTTGCAAAGTTCTTATCAACAAGAAAGGTTCTTACGCAAAGTGTCACAAAACTATCCCCCCGGGAAAAGGATATAAAGAGCCAGTGGACACTCCGTATGAACAGTGTGTCTATGATCATTGCGTGGTGGGTGAATCCACAGCCTGCAGTGACATTCTCCAGTATGGTGATGACTGTCAAGCTGCTGGAATCAAGGTCGGAGACCCCCCACGTGTTTGCAGTAAGTTTGGTTCAAAGGGCATACCCCTGTAATAGATGTTACATCCTTGACTCCAGCCATTGAATATAGCTAATGTTATCATCCACAGAGCCAACATGTCCTCCAGATAAGATCTTCAATAAATGTGGTCCTCTTGTACCTCCAAGTTGTGATGCTCCTAAGGGGAAGAAAGGCTGTGCAGTAGGTTGCTACTGTCCAGAAGGAAAATACTTGAGTCGTTGTGGAGCCTGCGTTGACGTTTGCCAAGGTCAGTTACATGCAAACACTACACTCATTGTACTCATCACAGATTACAAAGGGTGCAGAATGGTGGCAAACACCAAGCAAACAGCAACGCGTATTATGGTATATTAAACTCAGTAGTGAGAACAAAGTACGTAGTAACGCAGCAATCTACACATGCACAACTTCAGAATACACAATTACGCAAGCTCATATTTATTATACAATACAGTGAAACCTGTCTTAAAGACCACTAGTACAGAAGGACCACCTGTCTGTAATGACCACTGTAGGCTAGTCCGAGAACTACTAAAGATATACTTTTGCATCTCTACATAAGGACCACCTGTCTATAGAGACCACAATTACTTGGTCCCTGAAGTGGTCTTATACACAGGTTTCACTGTATTCTGTTCCACGTCATCCTTACATATGAATACTAGCGTACTCTATGATAGTACGCTAGTATTCATGGAATATGGAATAGCACTGACGTCACATTGCATCACTTAATCCAAATCGAGTGCGTAAGTACAATACGATACTCTAATTCTCAACCCTGCAATGAATGATTACCTCTAAAATACGTACATACCCCAACTATCTGTTTGTATCACTGCTTTCGATGAAATGCATGCAAAACTGTACTGTACACACTGGACTACCATATGCAAAACTGTACTGTACACACTCAACTACCATATGCAAAACTGTACTGTACACACTGGACTACCATAATATTATGCAAAACTGTACTGTACACACTGGACTACCATATGCTGGTAAATGTTCTATCATGGTTTCTACTTTCGCAATGTACATACAACAGAACCTGTGCACTTTGACAAAAATAACTATTATGTGGAAGAAAAGCTGGGAAGCTTCTGCGTTAAGCTACTGAGAACTGGAAAACTGACTACTGAACTACCGACCACTGTTGACCTCAGTGAACAGCTCTCAGCAGGTCAGTTGCCCATACTACATATCAGTGCCATAAACATGGTATGATTAGTGCCATAAACATGGTATGATTAATGCCATAAACATGGTATGATTACGAATCTTTTCCTTTCTCCCTCTCTTACACGTGGTTTTCGCAAACAACAACCACAACAGATGCAAGTAAGTGGTGTGTGTTGATCAAGGAAAACATGTGCATGCTAGTTATATATTGTAGCATGTTGTGTGGGCAGATCAAAGGGAAGTGTGCAATATCTGCCCTAAATGCACAGTTCCCATGTAATTGTACAGTTCTTGTGCTAGTGGCCAAGTGCACTGAAGGAAACTAGTTGTCTGCGTAACACCTTCCGAAGTAATTGATCCCCATGACAATAACCTTTCACCTTGCAAGCAGGTCACCAGGGCAAGCTAGGCACTGCTTTAGCATGAACAATACACAGCATGCGATCGAGCGAAAACCTTTCTCATCACAACAGTAGCACTTCCTCTGTTTTTAACCCTAAGAATACTAAGAACAGAACAAGCACGCGATACCAGTACGTAAAGTGAACATTTCCAGTAGGATTTGTTGGGATTCGACCCTGAAGGGCATAGGTGGGTACATTTTATAGAAAACATCTTTCAACAGCAATGAAAGCCAAACGTTCAGTAGCTAGGTGTGCTAGACCCTTCACGACTGTTTGAAAGGCATTTACTAACACGTAGTCCTTCAGAACGGCTTCGAATGCTTCTTCCTGTTCATTTAAAATGTTTACCTATTTAGCAAAGAAGAAAGTGTTTCGTATTGGTTGGAATTGAAAACAACACCTTCAACATACCACATAATTGCTAAAGTCTTACAGCCCCACCTAGAGGGTGGGCTGTAAGGGATACAGACATCTTTGCTTTTAATATTGATACCTCAGGCTTCACCCACAGTATTACTTAGGTAGAAGGCTATGTATATCCACTACGACTTAGAGGTACGTACTTTTACATTATTACATACGGTTCTTCACGCTTGTCTGTGTTCTGCACTACATACGTAGGTGGCACCGCTACACCATGCTGTGGCTGCAAAGGTACACCTGTTATGTGCGGCGGTAGCAAAAAGTGTACAGTCACATTTGCAGCCGGTGAAGCTGAGAAGTGTATGAGGGTGAAGTTTGATCCAGATTACGACTCAGAAGAGGACAAGAAGATTACTATGAGCACAATCGATGATAAGGTCACAGTCAAAATAAAAAATTCACCCAACGGTGGGTCAAATGTCAATGTAGCTTAGCATAATTATACATACGTACGTACAATTTGTACACTAACATAGCATAGTAAATACATAATACTTGACAATGTACACAAACATAAACACATACGCATGCACACACACACACACACACACACACACACACACACACACACACACACACACACACACACACACACACACAGAGGTAGAAAGTAATGTGTTCTATTGTACGTATACTACAGTTACTCCTTTTCTTTGAAGGAAATTGTCTGAAATTCAGTCTTTTCAGATATCGCATTTGGTCAATCAATCAGTATACCAATATCGCACTTGCCAAACCAGCTGCGGAGGACATATGCACCACGATCACTACCATTGACGGGAGTGCAGATGGTGAGAGAGAGAGCATGAGACTTATACCATACATTCTCTAAAAATTCGTCACACCTAGTTTCACAAAAATTCCGTCTGACGAGAGAATACAGAGTTGTTTTCCCACCTATGAGAAAGGCTGACAAAACCTTAGAGTTGAGCGATGAATACTTAGAGAGCTGACAAAATTGCAGAGTTCGGCTATATAGCGTTATTATATGTACCTATAATGATTAAAACAACCCTAAAAAGTAGTGAAAAGAGCGCTAAAGTGTTTTACTTAGCTCTTTGGTCCACGGTTTGTTCTTGGGAAGGGATAGCTCGTCGCATAGCCGCCATTTTTTTCGCCCGCACTCGATGGTAGGCCTATACTTGCTGAGCGAAAACAGCAAATACTCCATCCAAGCACAGGAAGAAGAACCACTGTAAGAATTACAAAACTTAAACTCCATTCTACAGTTAATCTTAATAACAAAATCTTGGAGAACACGAAGTTTTAGAAAATGGCCATTTCGTCAAATTTTAGAGATATTTTCGACACAAAACTATGGATGACGAAATTATGGAGTGCCAAATTTTTAGAGAATATACGGTAGTGAACAAGTAGTAGAACAAGTTTTTGTTTTGTTTTTGCTTTTATTTACTATATTATGTAGACCAAGTACTGTACATAAGCATCTCATACACTATAAATTACAGTTCAACCTCGATTATCTGAACTCTGGATTATCCGAACTCTGGATTATCCGAACTCTGGATTATCCAAACTCTGGATTATCCAAACTCTGGATTATCCAAACTCTGGATTATCCGAACTCTGGATTATCCGAACTCTGGATTATCCGAACCCTCAGTTATTTAAACCCTAGACCAAAGGATAAAAACAAAACCAGTCTTTGGGCTTACAAACCTTTGGCTCGTGACTATAATTATCATACTAACTTGCTGTGTGTGCATGTGGTGTACTGTATAATATACGTACTAACTTGCTGTGTGTGTATGTGGTGTACTGCATATACTAACTTGCTGTGTGTGCATGTGGTGTACTGTATAATATACATACTAACTTGCTGTGTGTGTATGTGGTGTACTGTATATACTAACTTGCTGTGTGTGCATGTGGTGTACTGTATAATATACATACTAACTTGCTGTGTGTGTATGTGGTGTACTGTATAATACTAACTTGCTGTGTGTGTATGTGGTGTACTGTATATTATGCATGGTTAACTGTATAGGCTGAAATGGTCAATATACGTAGGTAAAACTAATAAATATTAGTTATCTGAAATTTTTGCTTAACCAAACCTGAAGATTCAGGAGTTGGCCAAAGGGGTTCAGATGATCGAGGTTGAACTGTAAAGTGAAGGATTATTTACTCTCTGCGCAGGTTGTTTGGACTACCAAGGAGGGAAGTACAAAGCATGTTTTAAGAAGGGATTCGCTGGGGCTAAAGCACTTATCCCTGCTGTCTTACCAAGACGCACTGGTCAGAGATGCTACAGTCAGAAAATCGAAGCCTGTGAAGGAGGCAAATCCATTCCCATGTGCACCAACAAATATGCAATCACTTTTGGTCTTACCCGTGAGTCATTTGCACCCACTCTGTGCTTCATATACGTACGCATGTCTGCTAGCAATTGTACATGTAATGCATACACTGTACATGAAACACATATTACACAGTACACGTAACACATACACTGTACATGTAACACACACAGTGTACATGTAACACATACAGTGTACATGTAACGCATACACAGTACATGTAACACACACAGTGTACATGTAACACATACAGTGTACATGTAACGCATACACTGTACATGTAACACATACATTGTACATGGAACGCATACATTGTGCATGGAACGCATACATTGTACATGAAACACATACACAGTACATGTAACGCATACATTGTACAGTTCATTTAATGCATACACTGTAAATGTAACGCATATTATAATGTACATGCACATACAGTATGAAGGACAAAGTTGATGCCTTAAACTACATACCACCATCACCACAATAATTCCTACGATCACAGCTGAAATCTACAACCATCTAAGAAATATCTACAGAGTGCTTTGAGAATTTAATTTACTCAGAACACCATTTATCTGCGTGTACACATCCTAGTGCGAGAGATCAGGTAGTGTTGTGCAATACACACTGGTACAGTAATGGTTGAACAGTGGAAGCTAGTGCGAGAGATCAGGTAGTGTTGTGCAATACACACTGGTACAGTAATGGTTGAACAGTGGAAGCTAGTGCGAGAGATCAGGTAGTGTTGTGCAATACATACTGTTACAGTAATGGTTGAACAGTGGAAGCTAGTGCGAGAGATCAGGTAGTGTTGTGCAATACACACTGTTACAGTAATGGTTGAACAGTGGGAGCTGGTGCAAGAGATCAGGCAGTGTTGTGCAATACATACTGTTACAGTAATGGTTGAACAGTGGAAGCTAGTGCGAGAGATCAGGTAGTGTTGTGCAATACACACTGGTACAGTAATGGTTGAACAGTGGGAGCTGGTGCGAGAGATCAGGTAGTGTTGTGCAATACACACTGTTACAGCAATGGTTGAACAGTGGGAGCTGGTGCAAGAGATCAGGCAGTGTTGTGCAATACACACTGTTACAGAAATGGTTGAACAGTGGGAGCTGGTTTATCCAATCATGCAAGCTTGTCCCTATAAATATTTGTGAGACGTAAAACAAGCATTGGAAAAATCGGGCAGAATTGAACACAACTCGGTGATGGGGATTCATGGAAGTGTGTGTGATAAATGAGGTTGTCATATAAACCAGTGTCAGACAAACTAGGTGCATGTGACTGCATGTCTTGTCAGTGGTAGTCGGTCATCAACTAGTCCTTGCAAGCCTTGGCAGATCCACTACAGTGTACCCCATAAAACCATGTAACTACGTACATGTCTGCTTTTTTCTTCTCCACATATTTGCACACACACACTCAACAACACCACCAACAACAACAACAACGATAGTTTACATGAAAAGTGGAGTGTACCAGTGTCACAACCGTCCGGCTACAGCTGCTACTATCTGCAGTGAAGCAAATACAGAAGGTGCGTGCTCAGTTGCCACATTCCCACAGATGATTACAATATATGACAATGTGCATGTGCAATGGAGGACTTGTGTGTGTGTACCCTGGGACAAGTGGATTGTAAAAACTCCACAAAATCATTATCTTTTATCTGGTACTGGGAGGACTGGGACTGAACCACTATGCCCTCAAAATTCCTGGAGAGAATCCTGCACAACAAGCACAATCAACTTTACATACATTACGTACTTGCGTACATTCACAATAGTAAAATTTCACATGATTTCATTTTAAAACTCCATACAGTTGTCTTGGCTACATTCCTTGAGGATGCACAACCAGAAGAATGCTTTTTTGGATACACAGTTGAGATTTACAAAGTTTTCAAGGGAAAACTTAAAGCAGGACAGAAGAAGAAGCTCTTGGCACTCCCAGTTTGGGGTTGTCCAGATCCTAACTTTCCCTACGGGAGAAATTACCTTGTGGCTGGCTATCTCAAAGACGACAAACTGGTGGTAGAAAAGACAGCATACATCCTGAACTGTCCAACCTTTACACCACTGCTTCCACAGCTTTGCCCTAAGGCTTAAGGTAACAGGCACAGACAAGAACTCTGAACAGCAACGGTAGAGTAGTCATAATATACGATTTAAACACAATATTAGGCATTGTAGCACAGCATAGTACTGGAGGTTGAATATGTGAACACAATATACTAGTGTAGAAAATACTGCATACTATACACAATATACTAGTGTACAAAATACTGCATACTATACACAATATACTAGTGTAGAATATACTGCATACTATACATTCAAAGTCTTCTTGTCTTGAAATGAGCAAAATGCAGTATGACTTGACAGTGGTGCGAACATGCACATAACACTACATGTAAATATTTAGGGGCGGAACCAGAGATTTGTGGAGAGATAGGGACGTACCACTGAGTGGGTCATGATATCAGATGATGCTTGTGTTCTTCAAACACACTATGCATGCTGTCACAACAAAGTGGCCCTCGCAACTAACGAGTTAGCCTCACGTTGCACAGACCCATTTCTGGCCTCCATTTTTCATTATGCCAACCAAATGACATCGTAATAAAAAAGGGAGGTGAGAAGCGGGTCTGTGTGACACGAGACTACAAATGAGTCTTGTAAAAAGGCTTCTTTTAGCATCTTTTAGAGATTGACTTTAGTTGTAACTTTATTGTGAGGCTTTGGTATAGTGAGATATGGCGTGCATTTGTCAGTGCTTTATGCTTCCAAGATCATCCACCTCACCCATATCCCCACCCCACACAAACAAGCACTGGAGGTGCTCATACAGTCAAACTCTGTTAGCAAATAAATACGTGGGTTAGTAAGCACTCCTGGATAGTAAATGCCTGGGTTAGTGCTCCTGGACAGTAAGTACTCCTGGTTAGTAAGCACTCCTGGACAGTAAGTACTCCTGGTTAGTAAGTACCTGGGCTAGTAAGTACTCCTGGATAGTAAGTACCTGGGTTAGTAAGTCCTCATTGCTCTGTCCCTACCTCATGCAATACCACTGAAAGCACCTTGGATAGTAAGTAGTCTGTACCTATTCTGCCTTAATTCCCTTGAAGGTACATACATTCCAAGTTCTACTGCACATTCATGTGAAGGACTAGATAAACAAAGCAGACTGCACTGATACATTGACTGGTTGTGCAAGCAACACATATGTATATGCACGTATCTCCCAGTCAACAATATTGCACAATGGTGAACGGCTACTGCAGGTTACATACGTGCAGTACACTAGTACTTGCAAAGTTTATATACACACGCAAACTGTAGCCATCTTGTAAAGCAAGCCTCGAGGAAAGAAAACAATGCTAAATTCTCTGATGTTTACAGATTTCCATAGCTGATATCCCTAGGAAGAATCTAATGTACATAACAAGTCAGTAAAGGCAACCAAGCAAGGATAGGTATTACCCGGTAATACTATAATATCTTACTGATTATACATATTTACAACAATAAACAGATCCCACCATTTCAAGTTGCATTTCTGCACACAATAACTATAGAACTAAAACTGCAGTGGAGAAATGCTACACTGCAGTATCAATACCACCATAGCAACAGTAACAACATAAATCTAACGGAATCCATAAATCAGCACTAATAAAGTAACTGTACACAGGTGTGCAAACAGGTGTGTGCTGGAATCCATATGTCAGCACTTGGAGATCAAAGTGGGCACAGTAACTGTCAACATGTGTGCGATGGAATCCATAGGTATGTATGTCAGCACTCAGAGTAGCACAGTAGTTACAGTATACAGCCGTCAACAGATGTGTGATGGAATCCATAGGTATGTCAGCACTCAGAGTAGTACAGTAGTTACAGTATACAGCTGTCAACAGATGTGTGATCAATTCACACTATGTAAGTATGTCAGTACTAATAAAGTACCTGTCAAAAGGTGTGAGGTCCGTACAATGGCTTCTGTACCAGTCAGGGGATGGTGGCTCAGGAGAAGGTCATCATACTCAAATCTTGTTAGAGGCTATTGAAAGGCATCAAATGTAAACCGAATGAACCAAACAACCAAGTTGATCACTGGGAAATACCAACAGTACACTTTGAATAAAACATCTGTAATACAAACACACACGAGTAGCATGTACGTACTGTGCATGCACATGCAGATGACAACATATATATATATGTATATATACATACGTACGTATGTATTCACACATACAGAACTGCACATTTGTATTATACAGTACAAATGTACATACACACAGGCTCATTAAAGCGGATTTCAGAATACCAAAAAAATGGCTGCCGCCAAAAAGGGGTGACAAATACATGACGATTTTGACTCGCAGAAATAATTTCTGGCCCATTTTAAATCTTCTACACATTTTAATGCTTATTGTAGAAACATTTAACGAAAAAACAAGCCCATATTGAATGCGAAAATAAGTAAATGAGAATCTAAAGAAAATACTGCTTTTGCAGTAAATGTCGATGTCCGCACGTCTAAAAGTCCTTCAATAGGAACAAAACTAGTATCAAATGAAAGAGTAAAGTCAACTGCATTAGGTATTCCTGAGCGGAAAATATATAACCCCAAATGACATAGATATAACAAAAAATGTACTTTTCCGCTGTAAAATAGTGAAAATTAAACCATAAAAATGCTTATATCTTTTGCGTACCTGGTTATATTTTCTCCGCTCAGAATAAACAAATGCACAAGGGTACATTGAAATAGTTTTTGCAGTCTCTGTTGCAAAGAAGGGCCATCTAGACGTGCGGATTCTACATTCTTTTTGAAACAAGTTCGAAGCCGCCATTTAAATGTGACATCATTGATGACGTTACGTATCATTCCAAAATGGTCGCGCGCATGAAAATTTGCTGTGTTACTGTTATAGTTTCGATATCGAAGTTAGTTTCGTCGTTTTGTTTAGTTTTTCTCAGCGAAGGAAGTTGGACACTAAATCTTAGATTTTGTATCAATCGATCTTATTTTGCGAACGATTATGGGTGAGTTAGTTTCTACAGTCATTTTAACTGATCTTCGTATTATTTTATTGTAAAATCCTCTCACCATCAATATTAATAGGGTAATTCTTGATATTATCGTATGATTCTGATATTGTTTGGGTACTTTAGTGAAATACCTAGGCTTCAGATACCAACTTCGGGGATTTTAGGCTTTGCGCGAATGGTTCTTGATTGCAACTTTTGTGTACGCAAATTGTCCATATGTGGTATTTGATACTTTTAATCACCGTATCCGTCTTTTAAAAGCTTTAAAATGACGGATTTGGCGGCGCAAATGTTCAAATCTTAGCTCCCGCAATATGTAAACATTTCCCGCTACAGACAGAGATTGTGCAACTTGTGATGACAAATGTGACGTTTTCCTAAGAGGTAGTCATGACGTGTATGAAAAAGGTGACAAATTCCCTACATTCCAATACTTTGTCACCTAAAATCCCCACATTCTGAAATATGCTATAATGCCCCTGTGCATACATAATGTATTAGGAATATTTATCTCTAAATACCATACATGCTCAGATTTCATGGGCTGAAACTTTTGCAATTTTTAAGGATTGGGAGCCACATGCAAAATTTTTAAACCCAGAAAAATTTTAGATCAGGCTTTAGTGCAATGACCAAAATGGTCGTCAAAGGAACAGTGGTTATCATAAAGCACTGCAGTGCCTTTGCTCTATCCTCTAATGGTTTTCATCCATAAAGTGTATTAGCAATAGAAGACCAATAAAGGTTGTGAAAATTGTGAAAATCCACAATCCGCGAAAGTTTCCTACCCCAAATATTTGAGCATGTATGGTCGGTAAGAGATGAAGGATGAGAATAGTGACATGGCTACTACAGAAGGATCACATGTGACATTGCCAGCTCATACAGTGCACATGTACAGTGATGTGCACATGCTGTACATACACATAAATGCAGACAAAGATGCACACATGCACACACACATGCACCCCCCCACACGCATGCATACATATGCACCTACACACACACATGCATCCCCCACGCACATGCACCCCCACACACATGCACCCCCACACACATGCACCCCACACACATGTACCCCACACACACATGCATACACACATGCACTAAACTGGAACTATGACATCATGAGAAAGTACCATGCAGACAATTATAATTACATAATATATATTATATATAATTACATATTATATACCTGTGTGTGTGTATATATACGTATATATATAGTACCCACAAAATGCATGAACAGATGATGCCTTGGCTCAGCAACATGCTGGTCATGACCTAAGGAACAACAACAATCTCTCCAAATAATATTTTAATGACCTCACTGTTGGGGCTACTGCAAGTACTCCACCAAATCAGCTCATATTCGGGTCATGAATATTGACTCTCAGCAGAAGTAGCATAATACATAATATATGTACATACCTATGGACCCCCCACACACATATGTATTATGCATATTCAATAAGCAACTCACATACACAATATCCTAGGTAAGTAAAATACTATGTACACAGGCACACATGCACTCACATATTCACTTAAAACCTACTAAAACACCCATCCAAACACACCTACACACAAACACACACATGTGTGTGCACGCATGCATACATACTGTTACACACACACATGTACGCATATATGGTTACATACACGTGTACACCCACACCCACACCCACCCGCCCCACACACACATATATGTACATACGTACGTACGTATTAGTGTCACAGTGGAATTTGCCAAGGTTCACGAAAAAGTATTGTACACACCAAAATATAATCCACCATTACAGAACAACACACTTTCCCAACCCCATGCAAGAATATGTACAATCAAGGGGTAGGAACTAGGACACACTGTGTGGTCCTATGTAGCACTATATACACATGTACATACATATATAATAACATGTACCGTATATTCTCTAAAAATTTGTCACACCTAGTTTCCCAAATATTCTGTTTGATGAGAGAATTTAGAGTTGTTTTCCCACCTATGAGAACGGCTGACGAAACTTTGGAGCTGAGTGACGAATACTTGGAGAGCTGACGAAATTGTAGTGTTTGGCTAACATAAGTGCCTATGATTTGAATAACCCTAAAAAGTACCGAAAAGGATGCTAAAGTGCTTTTCTCAGCTCTTTGGTGCACGGTTTGCAATTTTGAGGGGCAGCTCGTCACGTAGCCGCCATTTTTTCACCCGCACTCGATGGTAGACCTATACCTACCGAGCAAAAACAGTGAATATTCCATCCAAAGCACAGGAAGAACCACTGTAAGAATTACAAAACTTAAACTCAATTCTAAAGTTAATCTTAGGCTGAAAATTTGGACAACGAAATATTGGAGAACACGACGAAGCTATAGAAAATGGTCATTTCGTCAAATTTTAGAGATACTTTTGACACAAAACTATGGGTGACGAAATTATAGAGGGCCAAATTTTTAGAGAATATACTGCAACATTGTTGTACTTGTGCTTCAAATACCCTAGGAGCACAGTGTTGTACTTGTGCTTCAAATACCCCAGGGGCACAGTGTTGTACTTGTGCTTCAAATACCCCAGGGGCACAGTGTTGTACTTGTGTTTCAAATACCCCAGGGGCACAGTGTTGTACTTGTGTTTCAAATACCCCAGGGGCACAGTTGATATACGCCAGTCTAATAGGGGAATGCTTACAAACAAACACACCTACAAAGACAGACACCCAGACAGTTCCCCCCCCCCCCATGTCCAGACAGAAAATGAAAAGCGGGCCATAGTGATCTTATCTAAACTGGAACTATGCATAAAAGAGCATATACCAGACAAATATTGTTGCATGGACTGTTTCAAATACCCTAGGGGCAAAGTTGATATAACACTCATAGTACAGACATAGACAGACACCCAGACACTCAAGTCAGATTGTTGGTATGTTCAGACAGCACAAGAAAAGGGCCACTGTGAGGTTATCCAAACTGGAACTGCGCATGAGAGAAGTACTAGACAATTGTGATCATTACATATGGACAATGAGTGAACAGGTGCTTCTTTGGCAGCCACAGGCTGAAGGTGATTTGAGAAATACTAACAACCTCTCCAAATATTATTATTCTAATGACCTCACTGTTATGATTACCCCAATACCCATACTTCACACTATGGAAACAATTTCATAACATCAGCTAATGGTTGGGTTATGAATATCGTTAATCCTTGGGGTGTGACCCTCATCAGAAGTACGCTGTTCTCACATGCCAGACAACTCCAGTAATAAAACATCAAAAACTACACAAATAAAGACAATACAATAATTAATATTGTGGCAACTCACATACACAATACATACACAATGCTTTGCCAGCACATATGTATACATATTATTATGTACACATGTACACTAGCGCAGAATACACACACACACACGCACACACGCACGCATGCACGTACCTACGCACGCACGCACGCACACACACACACACACACACACACACACACACACACACACACACGCACACACACACACACACACACACACACTGTAATCATCATAATATTAGATGTAGGCTGACTGCTTGTGTGCACTAGTCTATATGAAGGCATGTGAGGAATTCCCATAGGATTAGCCAGAGTTCCATGCACTATTCGGAGGACAACCTAGACGGGTTTCTTTCATGTACTTCTTCACTTGCCTGTGAGGTGCCACCTTTGATTTGTGAGCAAAAGCTGACTAATATACAGATTCTTCTTTATAATCCATTGCCAGGCAACTCCTCCTAGGAAAAGAAAGCAGTTGCTGTGAGACCACCACATGTTTTGAGAGACACTCAGAGAATGTTTATAAACTACGTACATATACTACTTTGCAAAACAAGGAAAAGCCACTGCAACATCAGCCATTTTATTAAATGTTCGAAATACGTACATATGTATAGCCTGCCACAAAGTAGAATTTCACTCCTGACAAACTCAAGTTTACAAAAAAAAACCAGAAAAACTAGGTCACCTGGTGCCAGACAAAGGCCAGATGAGCCAGCCACAGGTTGTGGGATGAACCATACTGGTGGGGTCAGAGACAACCAGTCGTCTGAATTAAAATTGGTCTTACACCTTCAATTAGATCATCTATTTATATTTACATATGTATGTACGTACTTATGATATAATATCACATTGAGACCTCAACAATTGCCAGGTTTCCTCTGATGTGGAAAGCACTGTCTGGTACTTTAAAGCAGTCACAAATCTCCCCCCTCAGAGAAAACCAGCCATCTGAATTAAAATTGGTCTTACACCTTCAATTAGCTCGTCTGCGTTTATTTACGTAGTATGTCAGCAGTGAGGCCTTAACAATTGCTGGTTTTCTCATGTCAACTCTCTACTGACAACAACACTGAAGTGCCAGGCACTGTCTGGCACTTGAAAGTAGCCACAAATCTCCCCACACCAAAGGCTTCAGTCTAATGCACGAGAGCATGTACGCACAGTATACAAAATGTGCCGATGTAAACAGCTATATATCAACTGAAAGTGACTGGTACCTGAAACAGGGGTGAAAATAACAGCTGTCCAACGGCCATAAGGGAACAAACTACGTATTCAAAAAACAGCACTGCATGTGTGAAGGTAGTGAGCTAGGATAAAACCTGGATCTTTGCTGCATCATACAGCAAAAACTCAGAAAAAAGGCCATCCAGGCAAATTACAAATGGGCATACACATGTATGTAACTAGGGCAATTTATAGGCATGTCTCTCATCAGAAATGTTTTCAATTGTATACACACACACACACTCTAAACATAACATACGTGTATGTACGTATGTAGGTAGGTAGCTACATGTCTGTATAATACGTACGTACGTAACACAGAACTACGTACCTAAAGTGAAGTTCAAAATTTCGGGAGGCATCTCTGGGAATCTATCATAGCACAAATACTCCCAGTATCCTATATATGCAGCTGGTGCATCTAAAATCAGAGAGATAATCTACCATATTTGGGAGTACAAGGCACATCCACATTTGGTGAATCAAACACAAATCAGCACAGGTGAGAGTCAAGGGGTGAAAGGTGGACATGGGATGTATGTATGTAGGTATGTGTACACAGAGAACACTGGTTAACTATATTCAGCATGTGCCAATTGCACCAGTGTAATGAATAATCGCAAGAGGCCAGGTAGGTGTGCTTACTAGTGACAGGGTCAAGTTCAGCCCAGACAGAGAGCAAAACAAAGTGACCCAATCATTCTTCTTTCAGCAACCTGGCATATAAACCTACTCAAATCAGAGGCCAATGCTTCCCCACCATGACAAAACTACAAGATATACAATACACACACATGCATGCACACACACACGTGTGCAGGCACTCTCTACACAATTTTCATATTCCCCTCATGATAAAAAAGAACTAAGAAGTGTTGGGGCCTCTTCCTTGAGGATCTCATGTTTTGAAGTTTGATTGACTTTTGCACTGTCTTCAGCGTGTGGGTTAATTATGATTTTTCAATACAATATTTACATCATTTCCAAGGGGGGGGAGGGGGCAGGATTTTGCCAAGGGGGGCGAGTGCCCCCTTGCCCCCCCCCCCTAAATGAAGCCCTGCTGGGTTAGTGAGTACCTGAGTTAGTGAGTACCTGGGTTAGCAAGTACCTGGGTTAGTGAGTACCTGGGTTAGCAAGTACCTGGGTTAGCAAGTACTTGAGTTAATAAGTACTCCTGGATAGTAAGTACTCATTGCTCTGTCCCTACCTCATGCAATACCTTTGAAAGCACCTTGGATGGTAAGCACCTCGCATAGTGAGTACCTATTTTGCCTTCCCTTACGGGCCGGCACTTACTATCCAAGTTCTACTGTACTGTTCAACCATAGGGTATTCCATCAGCTTCCTACGGTTCAGCATCATTACTTGTTGTATATTCGCAATGAGCTGTGAGCCTGTATGGCATAACATAGGCCAGTATCTGCTACCAGGAGTGCTTGTAACCTAACTAAATACGTACGTATGTGCTCCTGGTGCTACTGAAGGGCAATATTTTGTATGCTATGTACATAATAACCCACACAATAATACAGGTACGTACATACACTTACATAATAGCCCACACAATAATACAGGTACATACACTTACATAATAGCCCACACAATAATACAGGTACATACACTTACATACGTAATAGCCCACACAATAATACATGTACGTACATACACCTACAAGTACATAGATATGCATCCACGTGTATATACGTACATACCACTACATTGGTAACCATTACGGATATTATGTGCTGATATGTTAGAGTACATACGGTGAAAGTGAGCAAATAGTGTTTTTTGGGCCATTGTTTGTACTACCAAATACCGCAGACACAGAGACAGGTGACATTAAATTTCATCACTTACAAAATGTCACCTCCAATTCGAGAGGTACAACCAGGTAGGCACTTAAAATCCACCACCTACGTTGGAGGACACGCTGGGTATAAAAGTAGTAGTCCCATTGCTAGCCTTCATCAAGAGTTCTCCAGCTGATGACAAGATGCGTATGACGCAAGCTAAGATGCTCCTGGCCTGCCTGCTGCTGCTGGCCACTGGTGAGTGACACTGTGTACACTGTATACAACATACATACGTACGTATATACACACAGGAGTGCATACAGACAGTGTAAATGCACGTTACACAGTAGTGTTTCTGTTACACCAGATCTTGTCCACCCTAAAAGTGGTCTGTGTGGACTCTTATATCCAGAACAAACTTAGCCGTTGGGGTTAGGGTTAGGGTTGGGCTATGGTTAAGCATTGATAACACTGTCGGAGGACAGCTTACGGCAGGGGACCATTCACGGTGCTACGCTCTTACAATTATAGCAACAGTCAACTGAATGTGAGCAAGTGGGTCAAGACACCGTGCACTAGTCTGGAAAGTCCTCATCACAGTACAGTACCAAATAGGTTATTCCAATCTACTAACACATGTGCAGTGAACCTATACATAAAGACCACTAAAGAGACCAAGTAATCATGGTCTCTATAGGCAGGCGGTCCTTATGTAGAAGTACAATAGTATTGCATTAGTAGAATAGGGTGTAGTGGTCTCTATAGACAGGTGGTCCCTATGTAGAAGTACAATAGTATTGCATTAGTAGAATAGGGTGTAGTGGTCCCTATAGACAGGTGGTCCTTATGTAGAAGTACAATAGTATTGCATTAGTAGAATAGGGTGTAGTGGTCTCTATAGGCAGGTGGTCCTCCTATGGAGGTGTTCTTTACTACAGGTTTTACTGTAAATACGTACATAATGATATTGCAGCATGATGTGAAGTGTATGGTCATAGAGGAGGGGGCACTGCACTGCTGATAAAGAGACAGGACAATGAGTGTTGCTTTAGAGGAATTACGAAAACCCACTTCAGCACAATCTGCAGCATTCATGTACGTACATAGAAATCCACAAGATGTTCTTATATAGGAAATGTTCAGAAAAACACAAAAGATACTCATACACACACGTACTAGAGGGAATATTCTCTCCTCAAAACCTCGAAGGATTTTGACCTACGTACGTATGTACAGTACATATGTATTAGTGAATATGCAAACACATACGTACAGTACATATGTACATATCTGTACAGGTACATACGTATTACACACATACATACGTACATTTGTACGTATGTACGTATGGCACAAATGTATGTGTGTACATTGCACAGACACACACAAACAGAGTGTGAATTTTGATAATATTCTTGTCTCAATCCACCATATACAGGTTGTCTGGTTGAAGCTCAGAAACGTGAGTTAGACACATGCACACACTTGCAAAAAGGACACACATACATATGTATGCACATGAAACTAGGTCTGCTTATAATTATTCTTACGTATCTCCATCAGCGTCATGCAGACCACAGCCAACAACTGTGACAGTCAATGAAGGTCAAACGGTACAGCTGAGAGTCATGTGTGACAAAAATGTTGCCAATCCAGTAACCGTGAGAGTCTTTTGTTTTGGATCAGCAAGTGAGTTCACACATTGTGCATGCACACTTGCAAGCATGTGTACATGCATGTCCCATCCACCCTCGCAACCATGCACTCATCCACACACATGTGCACACATAAACACACACACGCGCGCACTCAAACACACACACACACACAAGAAAATTTTACCGGAATGGAATACAAAATGAATGGTTATGCTGCAGATGTACATACACATTCTCTCATACACATACATATACTAACACAGAAGTATTAGTGCACGTATGTATGTATGTACATAAGTACATATACTTATGTACATATGTATTATACATATGTACATAGTTTCACAGCAGTTGTGGCAAAACATCAAAACAGCCTCCTTCATGTACATATATAATGCAGTTAGAGTGTCTGATGTTCATGTGACAGTGTGGACATGCACATAAATGGAATACTACTGGGGAGTCTGGATAAGTTGAATCAGTAGGTACAGCAACTTATCAGAACTTCTACTTAACAGAGTTTGTTGAAGTAGGGACAAACAAACCCATTCAACTTATCCGGAACTTCCAGTTAAGCAAGTTCCATTTAAGTGGATGGCACTGTACAAACACATGCATACCTACTACACATACACATGCACAGTACAGCTTGAGAGCCCACTCAGTTAGATTGTTGAATATTAGACAGAATAGGGTAAGCGAGTACTCCATCATAGATCCTCCAACTGCATATGCAGTACGTACTTACGTACACATGCACAGATTCCCCTCAATGGTATGACTGAACAGTGCAGACATTCCACTCACACGTACAGTGTGTACGTACATATGACAAATACGTACGTACATACGTACGTACATGCACAGTACATACGTACGTACAGTAGAACCTCGTTAGTAAGAACACTGTTAATGAGTAATACCTGGTTAGGAAGTACAAGGATATGATACCCCAGCTTATAACCCATAATACTAATCTATATAGTTAGCAAGTACTACTGATAGTGAGTAGCAATTTGGAGGGTCCCCAGGAGTACTCACTACCGAGGTTAGACTGTATGTATGCACAGATTCCCCTCAGTGGTACGTATGTACAGACATTCCACTCATACATATGTACATATGACATATACGTACGTACATACCCATACATATGTACATCTCCCACATATGTAGCTCCTGGTGTTGACACAAATGCTGCTACATATCAGATAGACATAACTGGAAGGCAAGGAAGTGTGGACTTGATGGCAACGGCTGATGCTGATTGCAATGAAGGGACTGAAACTCTGACATGTCAAATGGGAACAGTTGTTGCTCTGCAACTTTCCGGAGAATGGACCGTCTCTATTACAGGTACACTGTATGCAACATGCACAGTACTAATGTACGTACATACATGCATGCACATACGTACGTATGCGTAACAGAATTGATTCAATATACTGTACGTGTAACCATAGATACATAACCATGTAGTTTAGCACTAGTATGTAAGGCATATTAAGTGGAGTATCAGCTGGAATACTACAATCCATACTAATGTACATACGTATGTATGTACATATGTATGTACATATGTATGTACATATGTACATATGCTAGCACACAATTTACATACATGCGCAATGAGGAATGTTTTTACAGATTAAGACACCAAACATACAGATCATGCATATACGCACATACACACGTACGTACATACATACGTACATATGTATCAGGTATCAGGTATCAGGAATCTTTAGTATCCTGGGGAACCAATAGACATGGGCTGCTATGAAGGCACCAGATACATAGAAAAGAGACAAGAATAAACATAACAGTGAAATAAAATTTTAATTCAAATATTGTCGTGCAGAGTTCAATTTATTGAGAATGTCATTCAACATCCAAAATAATGTGGTCGTAATAAAGAGGATCATGTAGTAGAAAGGAAGTGTTTGCAAAGTTTTGTGAAGATGCCAACGTCCTTACATACATACGTACATACGGTACTTTTCATAAAAAACTGGACGACGAACGGCGGTCAAACGGGCGGTCAATCAACGGACGTACACCGTACAGTCGCGGACGTACGCCGTACGGACGATATGCCAATAATAATTACGTCATTTTTGCGCATTGATATCGGTTCGCCGGAATCGGTTTCCCGAGCAAGAATGGCTTATTTTAGGAACGTAAAGTAGCGAATTTCGTTTTAAGACGGAAAGACAAAAGCCACAAGCCAATTGCGAAAGCGTTAGCTAGAGAGAAAGAAACCGCGTAGGTACAAACAACACCCGTACGTACGCCGTACGTACAGCGGTCAATGCCCGGACGGTCACCGTACGTACACAGACTGACCGCCGTTCGTCGTCCAGTTTTTTGTGAAAAGTACCGTACATACATTCCTTAAGCATGCACAAATTGAATTGAAATGCACATGCATACATAAGTACATATACATGTGCATATATACCTACATTAAAAATAAGACCTGCGCTTGATTTTAAACCTTCATTACTCTCCATGTAGAATGTCCATGTGGACAAAGCTGGCAAAATGGAAATGGAGCAACATGTGAAGACCCCAACCCAACAGCACCAGTTGGTGAAGGATGCTTCTTCACCTGCCCGGCTGGACAAATTTACAGTACAACACAGAGCAAATGCTTTGCTCCTCAAGACTGCCCCAAGAAAACTGCCAGCTGCTCCGGTGACCCTCACTACACCACATTCGACGGATACTACTACACGATTTTCCCACAGTGTTCCCATGTGGTCTCAGAAGACTGCACCGGGAAAACCTGGTCTGTGTATCATGTTGCTAGCAGTCAGTGCTCTGGAGGAGGTGCTCCGACATGTGTTGATGAGGTGATAATCATAGTGAGAGAAAATGGAGCAGTGAAATATACCATTCGATTCAGCCGTTTAACAAACTCGTATTCTACTACTGGGGTCACTCCACCCAGCAGTGAAGTGAGCATCACCTTAAGTGGACCGTATTTCACTGCATACCTCGTAAAATTTGATGTTACTGTCAAAATGTACTCCACGGTACTCTCAGTAACAGTCGGTACCAGGTGGTTTGGGAAGGTTTGCGGATTGTTTGGTACACCTGACGGCAACAGGAATAACGAATTCCAGCTTCGCGATGGCACCGCAGTTGCCTTCACTGATCCGCGATTCACCCAAGAATACAACGGCGATGATGAAACTGGTGTGTGTCCTGCACCTCCTCCCCCACCTCCACCTCCACCAAAATGTTCAGGAGCACCTCAGGTGACAGCAGAAGCATTCTGCAGTGCAATGAGCAATCCAGCAGGATCCTACGCTACATGCCACGCAACATTTCCAACAGGCAACACTTATGCTGAACCAGTCGACAGTCCTTACGAGCAGTGCGTATACGATCACTGTGTGGTTGGTACAGAAGCAGGGTGTACTGATATTCTCAAGTACGCAGCACAATGTCGCAATGCTGGATTCAACGTGGGAGATCCACCACTTGTTTGCAGTGAGTTTCTTTAGTCCCACAGTCATCCTGTACACACACACACACACACACACACACACACACACACACACACACACACAGCATGTTTGTTCACACATTAGCCCCTCCTATACGTATGTATGCAATAGAACCAACATGTCCAGCTGGAAAGATTTACAAGGCTTGCGGACAACTGGTACCACCAAGCTGCGATGCCCCAGATGGCGTGGACGGCTGTGCTGAAGGCTGCTTCTGTCCCGATGGACAGTTCTTGACTCGCAATGGAGAATGTGTTGCTATTTGCCCAGGTTTGTCTCCTACGCCATAGATACATACAGCGTACTTGACCCAACACCTACACACACAAGTGACTACTAGCATACAGACTCTGGCGAAAATAGTGGACAAACTCATGTACATACAGTGAAACCTGTATACACTGACCACTCAAAATAGTGGACATACTCGTGTACATACAGTGAAACCTGTATACGCTGACCACTCAAAATAGTGGACATACTCGTGTACATACAGTGAAACCTGTATACGCTGACCACTCAAAATAGTGGACGTACTCGTGTACATACAGTGAAACCTGTATACACGGACCACTCAAAATAGTGGACGTACTCGTGTACATACAGTGAAACCTGTATACACTGACCACTCAAAATAGTGGACATACTCATGTACATACAGTGAAACCTGTATACGCTGACCACTCAAAGGACAAAGTAACCATGGACTGAAATAGACAGGTGGGCCCTACATAGAGGTACGTACAATGGTGGTGCATTAGGTGTTTCTGGACTAGTCTATAGTGGCCACTATAGACAGGTGGGCCTTACATAGAGGTGTGTACAATGGTGGTGCATTAGGTGTTCCTGGACTAGACTATAGTGGCCAAGTAGACATGTGGTCCTTCTATGCAGGTGGTCCTTCTGTGCTGGTGGTCCTTCTATGCAGGTGGTCCTTCTGTGCTGGTGGTCCTTCTATGCAGGTGGTCCTTCTGTGCAGGTGGTCTTAATACAGGTTTTACTGTAACCTAGTTCAATACACATGCATTTGTGAGTGCTCAGTGCAACAATTTCAGAGAATGATGTTCTTCGTACAGCTCCTTTGTATTTCGAAAGAAAGGACCTCTACACAACGGAGAAAAGAGGTGGATTCTGTGTGAAAGTGTACAGGACTGGAAATCTAGTGACGCAGTTTCCAGGAAAAATCACACTCAGCCAACAGCTATCCAGTGGTTAGTAGTATCCTTATCCTTGTCGTTGTCCTACATACGTACGTACATACTGTATATATGTACGTACATACACGTACAAGAACTTTTCATATACTTACGTACATACGTACATTGTATTTACCCTATTCTGTCTGTGACCCCTCTTCTTACTAGAATGGTAATCGCTATAATTTACTTCTCTTTCCTCATATCGTTCACTTCGTACCACAAATGCGAACACACCAAACAACA
>CAUJGJ010000242.1:4878358-4885858 GCA_963170055.1 Halisarca cf. caerulea | reverse complement strand
TTTAAAGATTTAAGAATACGTACATGTCAACCAATCTTCATAACATTCTCACGACATGCACCTATCCACACATGTGCAGATAAACACACAATATAGCCACAAATAAGGCCACTAGCACATGTACGTACGTACATGAATGTACAGTGTACGTATAACGATATACAAAATGAGCATATGCGGAGCTTATTGGTATCCAGGCTAGAACTGCAACCATGGATGTAACTACAGTGAAACCATAGATACCACAGTAAGCTGTCCTGTACATACATAAGTACGTACGTATATGGAGGTGTCCATGTTTTGGAGGGTTTAAATGTTCACATGTCAATACAAGGGATTTCAAACAGGGCAGAGCAGTGGTGTCCTGTTACAAGAGGTGACTGCATTTCAGAGGTGTTCTTTCACAGAGGTTTAAATGTAGTACGCACGTATATGCATACATATACCTTGCAAAACGTGAAGTGAACAGTCAACAGTGATCGAACTGTTGAGGGGAAATACGTACGTACAGTGTTGATCTTGGTCTTTACCCTTGGTACCCTCAGTCAAGAAACAGTGTTTTCTGCTGCAACTCATGGCAGGACATAATGAGCTGTGTAATATGCATACAAATGCATTACATGTACGTACCTAGATACGTACATACGTACGTGCGCATGTACGGTTAAGCAGGATAACTTGGAACAGCGGGGTAAGTTGAAACAGGGGTTCAAAAGCAGTGCCAACAGCAAGTGACAGGCTTTGTTCTTCGTGAGTGTTGTCCACATGAACAGAGTTCAACAGTGGCAAGTATGGCTAGACAGCTTAGCTGCAGGAAAAGATGTACACACTGTTCCAAGTTACCCTGCTCTACCTTGTACACTGACTGTGTTACGTGCAGGCCTTAACGTTAGAATGATACTTTCGTATCCAGCAGATTCAGAAGCCAGCTGTGAATTCTTGCTGCCAGGACAAGGTATTCAGAAGAAACAAATATAGGCCAATAGCTCAATATAAAACTTTTAGACGAAGATATTTAGATGAAAGCCCACACCACTCGCCACAAAACGTACCCATCAGCAGCAGATAGCAATTTTACAGTTTGCTTCAATTCGTAAACTTGTCCAAGGCAAACAGAGAAAGCTGAAACTTTCTTTCGTTATAAAACCTGAAATACGTAGTTCAACCATATAGATACAAAAACACATTTTAGTAATCTATGGTTCAGCCATAGATAGAAAGGAACCAACATACCTTCAAGCATCTTTAAAGTAGAGTTAAACGATAGGCACTTCTAACTGTTCTCGAGCTCATTCGCGCGGTTTCCTCATTGGATCAATCACGTGCATGTATATTTGGCGCTCAATACACAAGATCCAAAATGGCGGCAATCCCAGAGATGACGTATACCTTTTCTTCGCTATGCTTTGGGTATGTAATTTATTCATAATATAATAGGTATATTGGAGTGTGTATTATACATATAAGCTATAGCTAAACTAAGTACTTAGCTTATCATAGTGTACATGTGTGGGTGGGTGGGTGGGTGGGTGCACATGTGTGTATATGTTGGTGGGTGGGCGGTTGGGTTTGTACATGTGTGTAAGTGTGAGTTGGGGGTATATGTGAATGTATGTGTTGCTGCTAGCAGGTGGTTGAATGATCAAATACATGTATGAGTGAGGGAATGCAGGCACATGTGTTATAATGCAAGTGTGTGTACGTTGGTGATGTGTGTGCGTGTGTGTGTGTGTGTGTGTGTGTGTGTGTGTGTGTGTGTGTGTGTGTGTGTGTGTGTACATTGGTGATGTGTGTGTGCGTGTGTCTGTGTGTGTGTGTGTGTGTGTGTGTGTGTGTGTGTGTGTGTGTGTGTGTGTGTGTACATTGGTGATGTGTGTGTGCGTGCGTCTGTGTGTGTGTGTGTGTGTGTGTGTGTGTGTGTGTGTGTGTGTGTGTGTGTGTGTGTGTGTGTGTGTGTACATTGGTGATGTGTGTGTGCGTGTGTCTGTGTGTGTGTGTGTGTGTGTGTGTGTGTGTGTGTGTGTGTGTGTGTGTGTGCGTGCGTGTGTTGTTATCAATAGGGACTTCCTGTATGTATATACATTGCAGTCACAGTGAAAATACAGTCATTAAGTGTAGCTAATGTTCCAACAATCACAGTGGGCCTATACTGTGGTCAAGTAATGCAAACATCACGCGTGACAAGTGTGTACATCAGGACACATAAAAGCCATCAGGAGGAATACATACAGTACATCAGAGTATCTCCAAGACTGGATGAGATGACAGCCACACCAATTGCTGTAGGTGAGTGTAGAAGTCAGAATATGATTGTTTGGGCCACACTGGAACTACTTAATAGATGCAGTCAAACTCTGTTAGTAGTAGCTGGGTTGGTAAGTATTCCTGGTTAGTAAGTACTCATGGTTAGTATATACTCCTGGTTAGTAAGTACCTGGTTTAGTAAGTACTTCTGGTTAGTAAGTACTCCTGGTTAGTAAGTACTCCTGGATGGTAAATACTCATTGCTCTGTCCCTACCTCATGTAATACCATTGAAAGCATCTTGGATAGTAAGTAGCTCTGATAGTGAGTACCTATTTTGCCTTCCCTTGAGGGTGCTTGCTACCCAAGTTCTACTGTGTGTCCTGGCTGGTTTGGCTGATCAGATATGTAATTATATACATGTATGTGTATATAATATAGCTCTTTGAATACTCTCACCACTTCACCAGCCTGGTCTATGTACTGGGCAGTTTCTGCATAGTACGTTGTACCAAATACAGCAAACTCCACTTGAGTTTGAATCTATGGAGTTCAGTGGACAACGTGCATGTGCATTGATAGTGCTTAGCACAGCACAGCATCCAAACTATTCTTGGAGCTAGGCTTTCATTGAGGAGTGAGGGAGAGGGAGATTTCTCTACTAATCACTAAAACATCGCATGCACACACACACACACACACACACACACACACACACACACACACACACACACACACACACACACACACACACACACAGAGACCATCAGTACAAAATGCTCAAGTAAATGCTCTTACATCCCCAGGTCTGCTGTCTGTGTTCTTCCTCAATGTTGCCGCAGCCACAGGTGAGCCACCAGTGAAATCACCATGCAATGCTATCCTCTTGCTACAGACAGTAGGTAGGTACTTTCTGCAAACTCGGTGTGCAGTCACATCTGGTTTCTGTCCAATACTGGGTTTCTCCAAAACGTATTCTCTGACTCTCCAGAGATTTTAATAGTATTTATGCAGGTCCTGTTGATCTGATTTTGTATTTCAGTATTTTTGATGATTGCATACCATAACAACGCACACACACACACACACACACACACACACACACACACACACACACACAAACACAGAGCTTCCAACATCATGAAGAACCTTTCTTACCCTGTCCACATGTAACTCAGCATCTTTCTGTACACACACACAGTGTTTGTCAACTTCACAAACAACAATGTTGTTGGTCAGGAATCCACCGGGAAGGCTGTTCTTCACCTGCAAGCCACCGGCCGCTACTCAACTCCCATCACTGCCTATGTCATCTGCTACAGTCAGCTGGGGATCGGAAGAGCAAGTATGTTCACCAAACAAGCAGGCTCAAATAGCACAGACACAGTAAAACCTGTCTATAACAACCTCTCAAGGGACCAAGTGATGGTGGTCTTTGTAGACAGGTGGTCCTTATAAGCAGAGGTGCTGTAATATCACTGAAGTGGTCCATGGAGCAGTCTACCGTGGTCATTATAGACAGGTGGTCCCTCTACACTAGTGTTCTGACTTCAGAAGGACATCAATGCAGGTTACACTGTATTCATATGTGATTACTTTGTACGTATGTACGTATGTGTACTGTAGTATAAAACACACGATGTTATTAAACTCAACACTATATAAAATACGTGTGTATAGGTGGTCATTTGGAACACGTAAAGTTTGCATACTGTAGCCCAACATGTACAGTACATACATACAATACATACAGTACATACAGTACATACATACACTACATACAGTACATACAGTACATACAGTACATACAGTACATATGTACAATACATACAGTACATACAATACATACAGTACATGCAGTACATACAGTACATACAGTACATACAGTACATACAGTAGATTATGTGCTGTGTACGCATCTCATAAAATATAGCTCTGTGTATGATACGTTATGCTATGTGCCTTACATTTTCACTGGGAAGGCTCCTTAAGCCAAGTGGTAGCTATGCTGCTTGTCTTTGAGAAGTCCATGGGACAGCACCTTTAGAAGTGCAGTCAAACTATGTTAGTAAGTACCCGGGTATGTGCTCCTGGATAGTAAATACTCATTGCTCTTTCCCTACCTCGTGCACTGAAAGCACCTTGGATAGTGAGTACCTAGTTTGCCTTCCCTTGAGGGTACTTATTATCCAATACATACATACATCAGAGAAGGTGATCTTTCACAAACTTGTAGGATGGGATCTGTAACACGTAATGTACAATATTGTTTTATCATTTCTCCCTCACTCTCATTGTTCACACAGCTCCGGTAGTAGATTTCGAACCCTCTCCCAGAAATGGGCTCCCCTACGATGCAGTCTTCAACGACATCAACACAGATGTGTCCTATGCCGCATTGGATGTGATCATTAGGGACGATAGTAGCAAGGAGACAGATGACGAGACCTTCATCTGCCACATTCTACCCTTTGAAAACGGAGAGGTGCAAAGTGCCTGTTCCGTCATAACTGTATCCATAAAGGATGATGATATCTTGGGTTAGTGTGTGTGTGTGTGTGTGTGTGTGTGTGTGTGTGTGTGTGTGTGTACATGTTTGTGTGTGTGTGTGTGTGTGTGTGTGCATGCTTGTGTGTGTGTGTGTGTGTGTGTGTGTGTGTGTGTGTGTGTGCGTGCTTGTGTGTGTGTGTGTACGTGTGTGTGTGTGTGTGTGTGTGTGTGTGTGTGTGTGTGTGTGTGTGTGTGTGTGTGCGCGCGCGCGCGTGTGACAAGTATGACAATGTTTATGTGGTGAATGGTACAAAGTGCACATTTCAGTGGGCGCACATACACATGCTTATCCATGCGTATGTATGTACATACGTACATCCCACACAACACTCATTCCCCTGAATCGACCATTTGTAAACTGCACACACACACACACACACACACACACACACACACACACACACACACACACACAGCACAGCCATCTTGTCTGCAGCAATATCTTATCAGGTTACACACTGACAATGGAAGGCCTTGTGCAAACACAACTGCGTGTACATTTGTACAACCTGCAGCATCCACTGACACTCTGTCCTATTCCTACCAATGACTGGGCACCTGGGGTATACCAGTGTGTGTGTTTATACATGTACAGAAGTACAAAGGTTATGCACAACGTTCTGGAATGTACCATCAAAACACACCTGCGTGATAATGTGTGTGTACACGGCAACAGCTCACAACCATGTAGGGTGCTCACATTTTTGCACTTTTGGTTGCTGTAGGTGAAGTGGTGGTGTCACGTATCGATGCAACCCATAGCGTTCTCTGTACTGACACGTGTACTGTATGTGCTCTGATATGCAATCATCTTTGCTCTATGTATGTACAGTATATACAGTGGGACCTCTCTATAACGGATACTTTGGGAACTGAAAAACAGTTTGTTATACAGAGGTATCCACTATTCAGAGGTTATTTCATATGCACAGCAATCTACGTATGTATCTAGTCCCACAAAAGCAGTCTGTTATGGAGAGGTTTTCACTTTCGGGGGAGTTTCTTATAAGAGTTTCAACTGTATTTGCACTTTTGGCTGCTGTAGGTGAAGTGGTGTCATGTATCGAAGCAACCCATAGCGTTCTCTGTACTAACATGCTCTGACATGCGATTGACTTTGTTCTATACACGGTTGCAACTCTTTCATCTGGACTTTGATAATCCAGAACCCTTGCTATCCAGCCAGTAGAAATGTGTACCCAATGTGCACAGTGCATTGTAAGAAGATTTGTTAATCCAGCGTCTTTTAGTGCAACGAATGTGGCCGGATTAAAGAGTCACAACTGTAATACTGTACTCCTATCGTGAAATTACTACTTGTGTGCACATCATTGTGCACACACACACACACACACACACACACACACACACACACACACACACACACACACACACACACACACACACACACACACACACACACACACACTATGCCCCATTTTTACCCTCAAGAGCAAATTTCGGTTCACTGCAGATTGTCCTGAAGACAAAATAGCCACATTTGGCACATCCCCTGAGCCGTCCTGCACAGACAAATTCCCACAGAATACCGTCCGTGTGTATGCCTGTCACTGCCCAGAGGGGACATTTCAGCACAGAAATGTATGCATACCTGAAGCTGAGTGCCCCTTTGTAGAAGAGTCAATCGACATAGCTTCGGGAGAGGGGGTGGCTGCGGTTGGACATGTAGTGGGGGACCCACACTACAGGACATTTGATGGGCTGTACTTTGACCTCTCGGACCAGTGCTACCACGTTCTGGCAAGAGATTGCAGGATGCGTTCGTTTTCCGTGTATTCGAGGTCAAGCAATCACTGCTCCGGAGGTGGTACACGTACATGTGTTGAAGAAGTGATGTTCGAAGTGCTACAACCTAGAAGATTCAGAGTGGTGATGAAGCGAAGACAAGACGGAACGGTCCAGCACGAATTTGAGGGTCCCGAACCTCATCCTTCCGAAGTGAGAATTGTTGCCTCATCGGATATGGTGACAGCTCACTCGTACAGACTTGGAGTCACTGTTAACTTCCGCAAATGGTATGTCTCAGTTACCGTGCCACAAACCTTTAAGAATGTAACATGTGGTCTCCTAGGCAACTACAATGACGACCCATTGGATGATTTTCAGTTGGAAGATGGCACCATATTGGCCTCAGCTTTTGGACGCTTTGAAGAGTCTTGGAGAGTTGGGTTTCTGGATGAAACATGCAATACTCTGGACACCCCACAGTCCACTATTGAGTGCGATTCCGCTGAGGCTCAAACGGCCGGGTTCATATTCTGCAATGAACTTCAAAATCCTTTTGGAAGTTTTGGTACTTGTCACACGGTAATCTCCCCTTCCCGGCCCTTTCTCGACT
Source organism: Halisarca cf. caerulea (assembly GCA_963170055.1). Classification (NCBI taxonomy): domain Eukaryota; kingdom Metazoa; phylum Porifera; class Demospongiae; order Chondrillida; family Halisarcidae; genus Halisarca; species Halisarca cf. caerulea. Next base: position 4,878,706 of record CAUJGJ010000242.1, on the reverse strand, counting down.
GCATGCAAGATCGCTGCACCTGTGGAACGAGCGACTGCGGCTGTGCAGCAATGATCAACTACAGAGAGAGATGTGCACTTCATGGAATCAGTGTCGGAGATCTCCCAGCCGTTTGTGGTAAGTGGTGCATGCCACACATGTTCCTGGAACCACACACACACACACACACTTACATGCACACATGTGGGAAAGTACTCAATTACATGTGCAAGCTCTCACACACACGCACACACACTACACACACACACACACACACACACACACACACACACACACACACACACACACAGCACACACGCACGCACAGCACACACACACACACACACACACACACACACACACACACAC
>CAUJGJ010000242.1:4813358-4868358 GCA_963170055.1 Halisarca cf. caerulea | reverse complement strand
GGGTAGCTGAGGAGAGAAATGTCGGTCACATTGAGAGCCATACCGTTGACGGTCTCAGAGAAAGTAAGAGTGATGGTTTCGTCGGTGTAGTTGAGGACAAAGGAGAGCAGGACAGGTGGGACATTGTCAAAGTTGGAAATTTCAACTTCGAATGCTGTTTCTGGCAGCACTGGTCTGTTGCTTTGATCTACTACAGTTGTGGCCTCCATTGCTAACCAAGAGGTGATGTTCATGACTCCAATCATAATCGCTTTCAGTTCGTTAAGGTCGTCAGGTGAAACAGCCAGAGTGATTACAATGTCATCCATCACATTGCGAACTTCTCCACCGGTTAAGGTGAAGCTGTTGTTGTCGGCCATGTATGTCATCACGGTGCTGAATGTAAGACCAGATGCATTGAAACTGGCAGCATTCATTGTTTCAGAGAATTCCAATCGCAACAGTCCGCTCACAACATCGAGGGTGGCTCTCATGAGCACCGGTCGTGTGGTGTCGTTGGTGAACTGTGAAGCACGGAGTGCATCAACAGGGTTGAGAGGCTGTCCGTTCATGTCGGCAATGAATGAGCTCTGAAGGGAGAGATAAGAAGAATTGATGGTGGTAAACAGACTTTCGTTCAGTTTAATCTGGTTGAGGTCTTCTGGAGTGAGGTATAGTTTGACAAGAGTGCCGTTGGTGCTGTTGGTGACGGCATCATGGTCTGTGATGGATAGCATCACGGTGGCTGTTCCGTTGTCACCATCAAGGAGAGACAAGGACGCAATGTTGAGGGAAGACACATCGACAGTTTCATCAAAGGTTAAGCAGAAGATTCCTCGGTTCAGGTCAAAAGACCATTGGGTGAGAGATGGACGGACAAGGTCTTCTTCAAAGTCGTCAGCCATGGCAGTCTGTTGGAGTATGCTGTTGTCAACCATGTCGACAAATGCACGAGTTTCAAGGGTGACGTAAGTGTTGTTGACGGATGTTGCCAGCTCGGTGTTGAGTTTCAGTCTGTTGAGATCGATGGAACTGAGAGCAATGACGATCACTGTGGAGTCGTTGGATGCGACAGTGGAAGTAGAGGTGAGCATCACACCACCGAGTGTGCCGTTGTCAGTTGGATGAATGGTGATCTTGTTCAACATGACATCTGATGGAAGAGCGGACACTGTTTCATTGAAGGTCAGCACAAGCTGGTTGCTGGTCAGGTTGAGAATGAATCCCAGCAGTTGAGGTGGGTTGGTGTCAGCGGTGAAGACAGGTGATGCCTGCTTCACTGTCGTCGTCAGGTTCAAACCAGCCATGTCCAGCACACCTCCATTTTCAACAGAAATGTAAGTATTTGCTAGTTCGGTGGCCAGGCCTCGGGTTGCTTTGATGGCATTGAGGTCGTCATCGGTCAGGACCAGGGTGATCTCAGGAGAGGGATACAGAGTTCTCATGCCTCCCATCAGCATGTAGTACTGCATTGGAGAAGGCGACGGGTCAGATTGAAGAGTGAAGAGTGATGGATCGAACGTCACTCCGTCCACAGTCTCGCTGAATGAGAAGACAAGAACTCCGCTATCCATGTCAATTGTGAAGGACTCAAGTTCAGGTTGTGTGGTGTCTGCAACAACGGCTGTAGCTCGAATAGTGTAGCCGTCTTCTTCTGAAACGGGAAGATAGAAGACGTCCTGAATGGCACCTTCTCTGAAGATGAGGTAGGAGTTGTTCACATTGGTGGCGAGATTCTCCAGGGCTTTGATTGCATTGGTGTCATCGAGCGAGAGGACGTATTTGACCGTCCGGAGGACACTGCTGCTGCTGGGGATTCCTCCAGTCAAAACATAGCTACCGTCAGAGGTGGAATTGTCAATGTGATACGAATTGTGAAATTCGATCAGACTGAAATTGATTGTGCTCGGAACAACAGGCTCGGAGAACACCAGGTCAAGATAGGCCTGGTCTGAGGTTGAGATAGAGTCCCGTTCCAGTGAGAAGTTGAAGGCAATGAGTGTTGGTTGGGTTACGTCTGGAGTGTAATCGTTGGCTCTCAGCCTGGGAGGATCGGCTGGTGAGATACCGAATCGTGCATTTCCGTTCTCAGCCAAGTCCAGAATGGATCGAGGGAAGGCAGAAACAAAGCTGGAGTTGAGGTCTCTAAACAATCCCGCAGGGTATCCAATGATACGCAAGACGTCAAAGTTGTTCTCTGTGAGGTTGATGTTAAGGATGTACCAGTCTCTGGGCTCGATGGTAGCTCCTTCCAAGTAGGAAATGGGAATGAATCCAGACGGTCCTTCAAGTCGCCAGCCTGGAATGAAGAAGGAGCTGTACTGCACTGCTTCGTCGAAGGTCAGACTAAGCTGGCCAATGTTCATGTCGAAAGAGAACAGGTCCAGAGTTGGTTGGGTCACATCTTCAGTATGTCCTCCTGTTTCTATTGGCACTGGTAGAGCCTAAACAAATAAAAAGTAGAGATGCGTAATTCGTGTCAAAAAAACACAAAAATGCTGCAATAATACACCAACTAATGAATATGTTGTGATTTTTTGCACATCATGTACTGTTAGATATTCTTATGGACACACACACATACACACACACACACACACACACACACATCACACTGACAACACTACATGTGGTTTCAGTACCGAGACCAGTACCAATAGCAGTGAACAGAGAATGCAACAGTCACACAGTCCCTATACTCACCTCAAGGGATGGGTTGTTGTTTGTGTCAAAAATGGCTGACTCTTGCAGTGACACAAAAGTGGTTGTTTCGTTGACAGCAAGAGAACGTCTCACTTGAATCTCAACCATGTCAATGAAATCCAGCAGAAAGGTGGCAACGCGGCCGTTCTCTGTGACTACACTGCCGTTTGTGAGTGTGTAGTAATCGTCAGGTGCTAGAGCACTTGTGTTTGACTGAGAAAGGAGAGTAATGGTTGCAAAGTTGAGCATGTCCGTATTGACGGGTTCGTCAAACGTCAGCGACAGCTGAGGCATTGTGTTCATGTCCAAAGTGAAGGAGACAAGCTGAGGTTCGGTATCATCCTCGGTGAAGTTGCTAGCACGGATTGCCTCCTTGGTGGTGAGATTGAGGGTGACGAGTGGAAGCGAGCTGAAATCAGCTGCACCGTCTTCGTCCCACCTCAGGAAAGAGCTGTTTTCTCCCGTGGCTAGATACTCCTGAAGCTTGATGCGATCGAGATCTTCCATGTCACCGTCAAGGAGTGTGACATTGATGGAGGTGCAGGTGGGAGAGAGATCCTCGCTTAAGCTTCCAGTGAAACGGTGCTCCCACTGCGGATCTGTCTCGTTACTCTGGATGTAGAAATAGCTGATGTTGAAAGAGCTAATGGCTTCAGTGAACGTGATTGAAAGTGTTCCCGAGTTCATGTCTAGACTGAATTCCACCACTTCTGGTGGCTGGATGTCTGGGTCTACACTTGACTGCTCAACACTTGGACGCACCATGTTAGTATTGGTGTCTGTGATGGCCAGACTGCTGATGTTAACATATGACGTACCGACAGACACAAACAATCGAGTGTTCTTCTTCAACAGGTTGAGGTCGTCATCCGTGAGTGCGACAATGACAGAGGTGTGGTTGATCGCAGTTGCCAGTCCTCCGCCGAGAGTGAGGCTAGCAGTGGGTGAAGAAGCTTGATTCTGTAGAGTGACTTCAGTTGGTACAAGTACATCAACATCCACAGTTTCTGAGAACTCAAGAACAAGCATTCCAGAGTTGACATCAAGGTGGGCACTACGAAGCATTGGAGATGAGGTGTCTGGCACAAACAGTTCTGGTAAGGCGGCTTGTTCGAGCGTGTAGATGGCATTTCTGCTCATGTCCTCAATACCGCCATCTTCAATGTACAGATACGATGTCTGGTTGTCCACAGCAAGTGAGGTGTCTGCTTTGATGGCATTGAGATCCTCGTCTCCTATGGTGATATTTACCACGCGGCCATTGGTATCCATGGTACCGCTCACAGATGTCAGAGTGTAGAATGTTGATGTCTGGTTGAGATCGCTCTGAAGGGTGAATCTGGTGGCGTTCAGGGAGGAGGAGTTGACTGGTTCGTCAAACGTGAGTTGGAGAACTCCGAAATTCATGTCAAGCACGAAGGAGACCAACTCTGGTGGAGTGATGTCAGCAGAATACTGGTCCACACCCGCAGTGACGTGAACAAGAGGGATAAAGTTCATGTCATGAACAGTTCCATCGTCAAGGGTGACAAATGTGGTGGTGTTGTCTACTGCTAGGTTGGTGAGCAGCTTGATGGCATCTAGGTCTTCATCACTGATGTTGATCTTAACTTCGACGGAAAAGTTGATCGTGTGTGTGCTGGTTGTCAGGTTGACAAGCTGTGTGTCATTGTTGGATATCGTAACCTTGGTAACATCAAATGAACTTCCATTCACAGTTTCATTGAAGACAAATACAATTTCTGCAAAGTTGAGATCGACACTGGTAGACTCCAACTGTGGTGACGTGGTATCAGGCATGAAGAGGGTAACATTCAAGGCCTGCATCTCATCAACAGCAACGACCCTGTTGGCGAACGTGTCGTTGACTGCTAACTCTGTGATGGACAGGAAGGTGTTCTCGCGGGACGAGGCCAGATCGTACAATCTCTTAATCTCATTCAAATCTGCTTTTGTGATGAAAAGCTCAAGGAAGACATCAGCAACTGGGGTAACATACCCGTTGCGGAAGGTGAACGATCTCAATGCTCCTGAGATGTTTGATGCACTCTGAAGAGTGAGTTGCCGGGGATCAAGGCTAAGATCGTCAACCACTTCGTCAAAGAAGAGAGTAAGTAGACCAGAATTGATGTTAAGGTTGAATGACTCGAGGTTGGGAGGAGTCATGTCCCTGATGAAAACATCAGTGATTTTTCCATCAGTGATGTTGATGGGAGTCACAGGATTTCGATTCATGTCAGTAATCAAGTCCTCAGAGAACGATATGTATCCATAACTGATGATGTGAACCAAACCAGAAATGGAATCTCTCCATTTCCTCCTCACTTCCTTGTTGAAGGTATCAACATCATCTTGGTCGAGGTAGATGGTCAAGGAGGTATCATTCTCATTGGTGCTCAGCATCGATGCCACAAGTCTGACAGCCACATCACTTCCGTTCATGCTGGTGGACAACACGATCTCGGAAATCGTCAGCGAATCGACGTTCACCGTCTCATCAAATGTCAGATTGATCAGCTTGGCATCCATGTCGAGGGTGAAGTTCACAAGGTAGGGCGGTGTCATGTCCTGGATGAACACTCCACTCTGCGGTGGTAACTCAGTCAGGGGATTTCTTCCAAAGTCGTAAATGGCTCCCTCGCGAATCAGCAAGAAGGAGTTTGCTGAGCTGGTGGCAATGGTGAGGTCCCTCTTGAGAGCATTCAGATCGTCTGGTGTCAGTTTGATTGTGACAGTAAGACCGTCATCCGAGCGGGAAGGAGTACCTCCGCCCAGTGTGAAGAAGGTTTCTGATAGAGTGTCGTTCATCTCCGAAAGGAGGGAGACGAGAGAGATGTTGAGAGTGGAGATGTTGACGGTGTCTGAAAAGTTGACAATGAGTTCTCCACGATTCATGTCCAGCGTGAATGCACTCAGCTCCGGTGGGATTTCGTCCGGAACAAACTCGGTCACTCTCACTGCCTTGCCATCTGTTATCGGAACCACATCGATACCAGCTGTGTCATCCACCAAATCGGCTCTGAATGTCAAATAAGTGTCATTGCTACTCTGAGCTAGACCTGTGTTCTCCTTCAACCGAAGAAGGTCAAAATGATCGAGGTTGAGAACTATCAGGTACCCGTTTGGACTGCTTGTTGTGCTGCTGGAAGAAGGCGAGAAGGTTCTTCCTGGTTCACTAGTTTGGTTGTGCTGGAGTGTGAGGGAAGTTGCATCAAACGAGTCAGACATCACAACATCGTTGAATGTGAAATTGATCAGCCCGAGATGGAGATCGATTGAGAAGTCGACAATAGCTGGTCGTGTCTGATCGGGAATGTAGGTTGTAGCCTCCTTCACTGCTTCAGGCATGACTGGGCGATTTGCTGTGTCCGCAAAAGCAGAGCTGGTGAATGACAAGAAGGAGTTACCTCTTCTTGTTGCAAACATGGTGTCCTCTTTGATGTCAATCAGGTCTTCCGATGTGAGGTTCAGTTTCAGCTCCAAAAGTCCAATTCCGGAGCTGGGATGGTTCACCTCACACCCAGTCAAAGGTATGTCCCTCATAGTCTCAACTACGGAGGCATTGTGGAGAGTGATTTGAGTACAGTTGACACTGGACGTTAAGATGGGTTCGTTGAATGTAATGATTAGCATGTCTGCATCCATGTCGAGAGTGAATGCTGTCATCGATGGCTGAGTTTTGTCTTCAAAATACTGCTCCACTTGAAGGCTGTCATCCGGTGGAATAGCAACAACTGGATTGGATCCAGGAGGCGGCCATATTGCGGTGTCAGTGAAAGCCGATGTTGTCAGAGAGAGGAAAGTGTCGTTAACCCCTTTAGCAAAACTGCTTGCCTTCAAAGCGTTCACATCACTTGAGGACAGAATGATCACAATGATATGACCATTTGAGCTTGTTGTGTAGCTCTCCTCCGAGAGTGTGCGAGTCACTTCTGCATCGGTTGTGTTCTGTTCGCCTTGGAGTGTCAGTCCACTGGGTGTGAATGAGGCAGAGTTGACGGATTCGTTGAAGGTCAGGACAAGGCTGTCGTTGTCCATGTTCAGGGAGAAGCTGACAAGTGCGGGTCTAACGTTGTCCTGGTTGAACCTCTGCACTCTGTAACCATATGTGAAGTTTACACTGGGGACGATTGGCAACCCCACCATGTCATTCACTAGGCTGGATGTGAAGGAGATGTAGCAGTTACCATAGTAACTACACAAGTTGTCTTCAGCTGTCAGTCTCAGCTGGTCTGATTCAAACAGTTCAAACACAAGACCAGTTCCAAGATCTTCCAAGAGTCTACCTCCCGAGAGAGGTTGTTGGTAGAGGGGTAGATCATAAGTCTCCTGAATCGTGATGGCATCAAAGTTCACTGATGAAATGTTGATGGTTTCGGTGAACGACAGTGCAATTATGCCATCTTGGACATTGATGGAAGTGAAGGATACTAGTTGAGGTCGTGTTCCGTCAGCAATGAAACGATCCACCTGCACTCCCTCTCCGTCAGGTACTCCGATCACATCGAGACCAACCATGTCACGAACAGCTCCAGTTTCGAAGATGAGGTAGCAGACATCTTTGATGTAGCAGGAGCGTCTGGCTTTGATCTCGTTGAGGTCTCGAGGCACCAGTGTGATTGTGATGTTTGGAGAGTTGACAGTTTGCGGAATGCTGTACTCCAGGATGAAGTTGACAGATATCAACGTTGCATTGTCCTGTAGTGTGAACTGGTCCACCATCAGAGTTGACACATTGACGGTCTCGTTGAAGTGGAGGATGAGTGTGCCGGTGTTGAGATCGAGGTCCCACGAGGTCAGGACAGGCTCGTCCAAATCTGGGACAAATTCCATCACTGGAAGAGCATCTGTAATGCCAATGGATTCAACTGGATTTCCAGCTGTGTCTGTAACAGCTGAGCTGGTGATTGAGAGGTAGACAGTCTCATTGGAAACAACCAGCTGTGTCATCTGTTTGATCACGTTCTTGTCGGCATTGGTGACGGCTAGAACTAGAACGGTGCTGTCATTGCTGAGGACCATTCCTTCAGTTAAAGTGTAGACTTGCCGACTAGGGTCATCTGGATCGCTCACAAAAGTGATGGAGGTGGGGTCTAGTGTGCGGGCACTGACAGTCTCGGAGAAGTACAGGGTCAGGTATCGGTTTCTACAATTGAAGTCAAATCCGAGAAGACGAGCTCTGATTCTGTCTGGTATGAATCTGGTTGCCATGACAACTCCCTTGAGGGCATCGTTGTCAGCAACATCTTCAATCACCCGGGGCAAGACGGAGATGAAAGTGTCATTCTGGCTGTTGCTGAGATTCAGCAATCGCTTGATCTCGTCAAATTCATCCTTGTCGATGGAAATCAGAACTTCGTCGTCAGATGAAGTTGATGAAGTGTTGCTGTTGGTGAGTTGCAGGTATTCAGAGGGGGATTCACGGTCATTTTGCAAAGTGAGGAGGGAGATGTTGAACGTTGACAAGACAATCGATTCGGTAAAGGTGAGAGTAATACTTCCCCTATTCATGTCCATTGTGAACCCAGCAAGCTCTGGTGGTACAAGGTCAGCAGTGTTGTTGGAGGCATTCAGTGCTGGATAGGAGATAGCAACAATATCATTACCTGCCATGTCATCAACAAACAGGTTTGTTATGGCAACAAACGTTGTCTCCACACTGAATCCAAGTGGCTGTCGGTAAACCTGGCGAATCATCTCAAGATCAAAAGCGTCAACCGTTATTGTAATCTCGGTGGAGTCAATCATGGATACGTTAGCAGTGGTCATCAACCAGTACGTCTCATTGTCGGTGGATCCATTCACAACATTCCTAAGCTGAAGCTGGTCTGGTCTTACGGTACCAGCTCTCACAGTCTCAGAGAAAGTGAGGATGATCTGCAAAGGTGGTACAAAGTTGTCCATGTGGATCCTGAAGGCGACAAGTTCTGGTGGAGTCGAGTCGAATTTGTAGCTGGTAACATTCTTAGAGTCCACTGCTTCAACCATGTTGTCAGAAGTATCATTGATGGTAAATCTCAAGATACTGATGAGAGAGGTTGACGAATTGATTGCTAGGTCTCCAATCTGTTTGATGCGGTTCAGGTCGCTATCACTGATGGCAACTGTGATGGATGGACCATCAGGGCTGTTTGAATATGACAGGTTGGACAGCGTGTGATACGATGATGATGGATCAGTGCTGCTGGTGAGTGTGATACCGGTGACGTCCAACGTGGATACGCGAACAGTCTCAGAGAATCTCAGAGTAATCAATCCTTCGTTCATGTCCAGATCGAATTCATCCAGTGTCGGGGATTTCGTGTCAGAAACAAACGATGACACTGATAGTGCAGACAGATGGCTAATCTCCTCCACCATGTTGGTGTTGGTGTCATTGATGGTGAGATTTGTGATGGCAAGGAAGGTGTCTGTAGGGCCGGTTGCCAAAGTGGTGAGGTTTTTGACAATGTTCACATCGTCAAACACGAGTTGGAACTGGATCACGGGAGAGTGTGATGATGTGAGAAGTGTGCCATCGGTGAGGGTGAAGCTGTCATCTGTGAATGAAGGACCACTCAAAATTGTTATCTGTGTGTATTGGATGGTTCCGATGTCAACAGTTTCAGAGAAATTGAGCGTCAAGATGTTGTCACTGATGTCCAGATCAAATCCCTCAAGCACTGGAGCTGTTGTGTCCTGGGTGTAGTTGGTGGCTACCTGTGTGTCCGCCAAGATGGGGTTAGCGAAGTTGAGATCTCTCACTGCATCAGGACTGATCACAATGTAAGTCGTTTCCCTCGACACGGCCAAGTCTGTGTTAGCTTTGATGTCATTGGAGTCGTCCAGTGTCAGATTGATGCTGACAACGAGACCGTTCTCCATGGAAACATCGCCGCCGGTAAGTCTCAGTGGTGTACCACTTACTGAGTCAGCAAAAGCAAGCCTGGAGGGGATAAGAGAGCTGGCGTTGACCACTTCATGGAAGGTGAGGTGGAGAGTGGGTGACGAATCCATGTCGAGATGGAAGGACACCAACTGAGGTGGTGACGTGTCATTGGAGAACATGAGAACTCTCAAGCCTTCCTCACAGTCAATGGGGATGATGTCGTTTCCGGCCATGTCCTCTACAAAAAGCCTGCTATGGTGAAGGAAAGTGTTGGATTCCCTCGTGGCCAAACTTGTCATGAGCTTCAAAGGGTTAATGTCTGCCTCGGTGAGAGCGAAGGTAACTATTGGGCCTGTGAAGGCTGGAGACGGGGTTCCTCTTGTAAGAGTCAAAGACTCGATGTCCCCTTGACCGCTGCAGTTGGCCTCGCTCTGAAGGGTGACTTCAGTAATGTTGAGGGTTCTCACTGCAACCGCTTCGCTGAAGGAGAACACGATGGAGAATTCTTCGATGTTGAGGAGGAAATTTTCCAGGTAAGGCCGGGTTGTGTCACCGGTGTAGTTGGCAGCCTTCAGAGCATCTGCTCTTGCAATGGGGGAGACGAAGTTGTTGTATACATCTCGGAGAGCATCCGCCTGAATGGAGAGGTAGGTGTTGTCAATTTTGGTGGCTAGTCCGGGCAACATGCGAATGGCATCCAAGTCTGGTCTCTGAAGATAGAGGGTGAGGATGTAGTCTCTGGATCCGTTCACGTGGGCTTGAGTAAGGATCTGTGTGTTGGTGGCATTGGCTCCGTTAGCGTCACCCTGCAATCGGATGAAGTTCTCACGAAGAGTGGTTGGCTCAATCACATCGCTGAACATCATCACAAGAACACCGGTGTTCATGTCCAGGGTGAAGCTCAGCAAGGTTGGGCTAAGGGTGTCTGGAGTGAAAGTGACTACAGGAGCAAAGGAGGTGGACTCTAGGTCGTTTCCGGCCTGATCTTTGATAGCTCCTTCCTCGAGTGTGACAAAAGTGTCGTTGGGTAACACAGCTAGGTGATCGTTCAGCTTGAGGTCCTTCAGGTCCTCGCGGTTGAGGTGGATGCGGATCACACGTTTGTCACGTTCTGCGTCAGACACATACACAACACTTCCTCCGCTCAGCTGCAATCCAGACGACACAGAGGTGGAGTTGTGGACAGTGACAAGGGAAGAGTTCAAGGTGGAAATATCCACTGGTTCGTCAAACGACAATGTGATTGATCCATTGTTGAGTTCGAGCTCGGTGAAAGCGTCAAGGGTTGGTCTGACTGCATCTCTTGTGTACTGTCTAACCTTCAGTGCATCGTTGCTTCCACGGGGGGTAACGAGATTGCCATCTCTGTCACTGATGGTGGTGTTCTCAAACCAAATGTAAGTGTCATTGTCACTGGAAACCAATCCGTCCAATGCTTTCAGAACTATCACGTCATCAAATTCGATCTCAAAAGTGAAAACGCTTGCATACACACTGGACCTGGCAGCTTCTCGGTTGAACAGTGTGAAGTGGACGGTTGCATTTGACTGGTGCGACTGGAATGTGATCTGTTTGGCATCGAACGTTGGATAGTCGATGGTCTCGTCAAACTCGAGAGTCACAATGTTGCTGGTGAGGTTCAGGTCGAAGGCTAGCAGGATGGGCTGAGTCATGTCCAGCACAGAATTCAGTGGGAGCTCATCTGGGTTGGCAGTTGCCGACCCAACAACGGGCCTTATCGGCAAACCAAAGGTGTCGTTTGCAAACTGGCGAGTCAACCGCAGGAAGCAGTCGTTTTGCAGGTTGTCACAGAGTCCCACTTCAGATTTAATCCTGTTCAGATCGAAAGTTGTGAGCTGGATGGTAACGTTGATGCTGTCTTGAGACAACACCGTACCGTTTGACAGGGCTACATTAGTGGTACCTGGTCCATCGGCTTGGAAGTCAGAGAGAGTTAGTTGAGTCACATCAACCGTTGATGCACTGATTGTTTCCAGGAATATGATGGTTAGGATGCCAGTGTTCATGTCCAAGGTGTGGAAGTAGTCCAGAGACGTCGGGTTGAGATCGGGCGTGTAGGGGTCCGGTACAAGCGGATTTTCTGAAATCTCCGTCACTGGATTGAAGTTTGTATCGTTGACCAGTTCTTCTGTAATCTGGAGAAGACAGTCGCTGGCTTCAGTGCAAAGAGTCCTCAAACGTGTGAGTTCGTTTTTGTCTTCGATGGTGAGTGTGAAGGACACGATGTCACTGTTGTCAACTGTCATCGGTATGCCACCTGTTAGAGTGTAGGATGTGATGTTGGGACCAGTTGTGCCAGATGTGAAGGTGACTTGGGTGAGGTTGAGAGTTGTGATCTCGATGGTCTCTGAAAAGTAAAGAACGACAACTCCGTCAGTGAAATTGGCCGAATACCTCTGAAGAACAGGAGGAATACCATCTGGATCCACACTCCACGCCTGGAGGGCATTGCTGGTGGGCACTTCGACAAGTTGGTTGTTGTTCTTGTCCTTTGCGGCAAACTCGGAAGCTGTGATGAAAGTATCATTGATGTTAGTAGCAAGATCCGTCATCGCCTTGATGGTGTTGATGTCAGACAGACTAAGTTCGATCAGATACACAGACTTATCCACACGAGTTGCATTGCTGGTGTTGGTAATGGTAAAAGAGGCAGTGGTGCTGTCAGCAACCTTATCACTTTGGAGGACAAATTCCGTGATATTGAAGGACTCGATGTCGATTGTCTCTGAGAAGTACAGCCAAAGGGTAGCACTTTCAAGGTTGAGAGTGAAGTTATCCAGTGTTGGTCGCGTTACATCAGCAATGACATAGGTAGCCTGAAGTCCCATGTTGGTCGACCTTGGGTTGACCCTGTTTCCATCCATGTCTGCCACGGCAGTCGGACGGAACGCGAGGAAGGTGTTGTTCACTGTAGTTGCAAGATCAACAAGATCTTTGAGGTCGTTCAAATCCGAGATTCCCAGAGAAATGTTCAGCATGATACCGTCACCACTCACAGTCTGGCTGTCATAAGTGAGGGGCAGGAAAGTGGAGCTAACAGTTCGAGTCATCATGTTCTGAATCTCCAGCTTTGCAGTGTCCAGTGAAGAGCTGTTGACCGCTTCATCAAAAAGCATCACAATGTAGCCATCATTGATGGAAACATTGAACTCCAAAAGTGTGGGACGAGTGAGATCGTAGAAATAGCGTCCAACTTTCTCCGGCTGCTGGAATCCTAAGTTGGGATTTCCACTCGTGTCTCTCAGTGTGTCGTACGAGAGATACAGGTAAGCTGTGTTGTTGTTGGCAGCAACCATGGTGTTTACTTTGATTGCATTCACATCGTCGTCATGGAGATTGATTCGAATGGTGACATCATTCAATTGCTCAACTGTGCTGAGTGTGGTGAGGTTGTAAGAGTTGGACGGTGTAATTCCAATGTCGCCAACCAGTTGGATCTGCTCGACATCAACTGACATCCAATCGATGACGTCATCCCAGAACAGGAGAAGGTAGTGGAGGTTCATGTTCAGAGTAAAGCTCTCAAATCCGGGTGGATCTGTGTCAGGTGTAACCATGTCGGCCTGTAGCGCCATGTCGGTGGGAATGTCTTCCACTTTCAGACCAACAAAGTCTTTGGTGGTGTCATTGGTGATGGCGAGGTAGGTGGAAGAGAGGTTGAACGCAAGGCCAATCTGCCTCTTGATGTCGTGGTAGTCGTTCTGGTCCAGTGTTACGTTGTACACTGGAACATACGAGGCTTGCGCTGGGTAGATCTCCCCTGCATAGAGCAGTGAGTGGTTGAGGCTCCACATGATGTCTGCATCGCTCTGAATGGTGATCTGCGTGAAGTCAAAATCACGCAAATGCTCAATCACTTCTGAGAAGGTCAGCTGAAACGTTCCCATGTTGCGATCGAATGTGAAGTTCGTAAGAACAGGTCGAGTCACATCGGCAGAGTAGTTGGAGGCTGGGAGAGCATTGGTGTCTGGCACAGGATGCAAAGTCTTGCCTGCTAAATCGGCAGCCGAGGGAACACTCTCAGAGGTGAAGACGAAGGTGGAATGTTGGTCAATACCGAGTTGACGAGCAAGTTTGATCGAGTTTAGATCATTCGGTGAGAGAGTGATGGTAATCACATGCGAATTTGCCTGGTACACCTGGCTGTCTGTCAACAGGACAGACATGGACAGAGTCGACACTGATCTTCTGTTTTGGAGACCAAACTGGCTAGCAAGGACGCTGGAAGCATTCATAGTCTCCGAGAAAGTCATCACGATTGTTCCCGCATCGATGTCAAGAGAGAAGGAAATCAGGATGGGCATAACATTGTCAGAGGTGTAGTTGGTTACCATCTCAGCATATCCTTCAACAGTGCCAATCAGATAGTTCCCTCGCAAATCAGCAACAGATCCATCAGGGATGGATAGATAGGTGTCATTCATTGATGTGGCCAACATGATGTCTCGCTTGATGGCGTTCATGTCCGATGTTGTCAGCTTGATGGTGATCATCTTTCCATCAGCAGATTGCAAAATCTCGCCACCGTTGAGGCGGAAGCTACTTCCAACACTTGTGTTGTCTGTGGAGTGAAGGGTCATGTTTGAAATGATCAAAGTGTCAGCATCAACTCCTTCAGAGAAGAAAAGGACAAGTTCTGTTGCGTTCATGTCCAAGTTGAACCTTTCAAAACGTGGAAGAGAACTGTCGTTGACAAATGTGCTCACTGGAATTGCTTGCATGTCAGTGATGGCTATCACATCGATGTTGCGGGCATCATCGATGAGATCGGCCCTGATGGTAAGGTAAGTGTTGTTGGCGTTTTCTGCAACTCCATTGACCGATTTCAACCCAAACAGATCTTCGGGTCCAAGTGTCACAACGACAACGTGGCCATTGCTGCTGGTGGTGTATGAAGATGAGGTCAGCTGGAACTGCACAGTGGCAGTGGTGTCGTCTTGCAACATCAGGCTGGTGGGGTCGAGAGTGGCCGCCAATGCTACATCGTTGAAGGTGAGCACAAGCTCTCCGATGTCAATGTTCAGATCAAATGACAGAACTTCAAGAGGGGTCACATCAGAGATTACTTCCTTTCCACATATTGATGATTGTGGATCGGCCATATTGAATGATGTATCCATGGCAACACCACCAAGTGAGCCCAGACAAGTGTTGTTTTGGACTTGACCAATCTGATTGGCCGTCTTGATCTTGATAATGTCTGGGTTGGTGATACTAAACTGGATGACCTCGGATCCAACGACCCGTCCTGGAGGAATGGTTGAGGCAATACCACCTGTCAGCTGAATTCTCTCACTGCCATCTCTGGTGGTGAGATAGATAGCGGTTGCATCAACCGAGGACAAAACTACAACTTCAGAGAAGGTGAGAAGCAAGGTGTCATTGTCAAGATTGAGTGTGTAGCAGACAACGGTAGGTTTGTTCGTGTCTCTGAAGTAGGCTGCAACCATCTGAGCATCCTCATTTCCAATTTCTTCAACTTGGTTTGGAACATAGGCGACATCTCTGAACGCCTTGCTGTCAATACTGAGGAAAGAGTTGGTAGTGTTTGTGAAGAAAGGCAGACTTTGAAGGTGGTACAGGTCTTGTTCGGAGAGTGTGAAAGTGATGATGTCTGATACAGTGGTGCTAACGGTGCCACCGGTGAGGGTGAATCTGTCAGTAGTGTTCTGACTGCCCTGCAGATGTATACCCGTTGGATCGACAGCACTGGTGTCAACCGGCTCCGAGAATGTGAGCTCTAGAATACCTTGTGAAGGAGAATAGGTGAAGTTGAGGAGTGTTGGTCGAATGGTGTCGTCGACAAACTCTGTCACGATCAAGCCAGGTATGGTCCCAGGGAGCTGAGGGTTGACTGGATTGCTACTCATGTCCTTGACAAGGTCGGATGTGAAGGTGATGTAGCACGATCCCTGTCCTTCACATAACTCTTCTCGACTCTGGATCTCGATGAGGTCTTCGATGGACAGTTTGATCTCGACAATTGGATCGTTCTGTGTGATAACACGACTTGAGTTCAGTGTGTATCTGGCTCTGGGACGACTGTTGTACAGAGATTGGAGAGTGAGGGCGGTGATGTCGAAAGTGTCCACATCGACTGTTTCGTCAAACACGATGGTCAGACTTCCACTGCTGAAGTTAAACACTGCAAACTCGACTGCGCTCACGTTGGTGGCATCCTGAACGACAACAGTCATTGTTCTCAAGGCTGACATCTGATCGAGGCCACTGTTGTCAAGCTCAACGATGTCCTGAAGTGTTCCTTCACCGATTCCAAGGTAGCAGGTGGACATTGATGTGCAGAGGGAATCGGGCAGTCTGCGAGCAATTTCGTTGAAATCGTCATCGGAGATCATCACAGTGATGGTGGCTTGGTTGTCATCCAGCGACTGACTGGTGGTAAGGGTGTAACTGGCAGAAGGTGCGGTCCTCGAGCTGAACAGAGTGAGCCCACTCACATTCAGTGTCGATGTATTGACACTCTCGCTGAAGGAGAGCACAAGTTCTCTAGTGTTGAGATTCAGCCTGAAGTTCTCCAGTACTGGTATGGTGGTGTCGTTGCCCACAGCTCTGGCCTGTAGGGCCATTGAGGGTGGTATGGTGAACACAGCATTGTTGTTGTAGTCCTTGATGGCAAAGTGGGCAATCGAAAGGTAGCAGTTATCCACACTTGTGCAAAGATCAGTGCGAGACTTGATGTAGTTGAGGTCTTGGATGTCAAGAGTCCACTCGACTATCTCTCTGATGTCGCTGGTGGTTGACCCGCTGATCAGAGCTCTTGATGTGGACGGCTTCCTCTCGGCATTTTGCAGCGTGACTCCAGTGATGTCAATTGTGTCCTTGTTCACTGTTTCGTCAAATGTGAGGGTGAGGACACCAGTTGTCAAGGAGATGGTGAAATTAACCAATGAAGGTCGTTTCTTGTCCTCGATATATTCGGAGATCTTAAGTGGTCCGAGTGCTCTTGATGGATTTTCAGCAAGATCACGAACCATGTTGTAATCGAGATTGATGTAAGTGCTGTTTTCATCTGTTGCTAAGGTGGGTATCCCAGTGATCATGTTGAAATCGATCTCAGATAGATAGATAACAACTTCCTGTTCAGTTTCGCCATATGTGGCATTTCTGCCATCAATCACGTAAGGATCGCTCATCACAGTATCACTGTACAAAGTGACGAAAGTTGGGTCTAGCTGAACAGACGAAAGGAGGACATCTTCATTCCAAATCAACCTGAGAAGCTTCTCATTGAGGTCGAGGGTGGAGTAGATCAACTCTGGAGGGAGTAAGTCAGCACTGTAGACCAACACTCTGATTCCCGGGACAAGAGCAGTGAGGGGATTCAAGTTTGTGTCGTTGACAGCTCCAGCTGCCACGCTCAGGTAGGAATCGTTGGCTGAAAGCAGGAACATTCCAACATCTCTGATGTAGACGAAATCATCCATGTTAACTTCAATCTGAAGAACATCGTAGTCAAGAAGAACAGTTCGATTGGTCAAAGACAGCATTCTAACAGCAGTGCCGGCGGCATCAGATTGTAGCGTAAATGCAGTTACATCCACACTGTCAAGGTTGATGGTCTCCGAGTACTGGATGGTGACAAGCATTGGAACACGCACTCCATCAGTCATGCTCAAGTTGAAGCTTTCCACAAATGGTGGTGTCACGTCAGGTGAAAAGTCAAACACGCTGATTGCATTTCGTCCAGGAAGGTTGTTCACAAAGTTGTTGTTGGTGTCCTGAACAAGAGAACTAGTGACGCTGATGAAGGAAGTGTCGTTTGACACAGCCAAATTCAAAGAGCCTTTTAGAATGTTCAGATCAAATCGTGTCAGGTTGACAACAAGTATTGGACCGTCTGCAGAATCGGTGGATCCTCCCGTGAGAGTGTAGTTGGTGGATCCAGGCTGACCGTTGGATATGGTGATCTGAGTTGGATCTAAGGTACCGTTGGCAACCGACTCGCTGAAATAGAGTGTCAGAGTTCCAGCATTCATGTCCAAACTGGCAGCAGTTAAAGATGGATTCACACTGTCTGGTACCACAAGCCCAGCTTGCAGGGGGAAGTCTCCTCCAATCGACACAACATCTAATCCACTAAGATCAGAGACAGTGAAAGAGTCGATGGAAATGTAAGTGTTCTCTTCTGTTGTCATCAGCTCGCGAAGGACCTTGATGGTATTGAGGTCATCCACGTCAAAAGTGATGTTGGTTACTTCTCGGACAGTGGCAAGCACGGTGCCTCCACTGAGCTGGATCATGAGGGTGCTGTTTGGAGCACTGAGAATTGTGATACCGGTGAAGTTGAGGAAGTCAGAATCCACTGTTTCGGAGAATGTCAGTGACAAGACGTCGGCATTGAGGTCAACAGAGAACTCCACGAGGCGAGGAGGTGTTGTGTCATTGTAGACAGCCACAGCAGGATATGCCTCCGATGCAGAAATAGCCAGGATGGAATTTCCGGCAGAATCCTTCACTGCTCCCTCTCCGAAGATGAGGAAAGTATCCATGATGTTTGTTCCGAGACCTTGCATCTGTTTGATGGTGTTGTCGTCAAAGTCAGACATGTTGATCCTAACAATGGCGTCATGGTTGCTGACTGTGGTATCGTTCACGCTGGCCACGCCCACTGTGAGGGTGTGGTTCATGTAGGGTGAGGTTCGTTGGCTGATGAGAGTAAATGATGGTATCAGAAGGGATGAAACATTCACAGACTCGGAGAAGAACAAAATGAGTTCTCCAGTGTTCAGATCAAGTTCGAATCTCTCAAGCAGAGGTCTAGTGAGGTCCTGAGATGTGCTGTTGGCTCCCAGAGCATCTGAGACAGAGATGGGATTGACAGCATTGTCGCTCATGTCGGCAACTGTGAAGTTCTCAATGACAATGTAGGTGTTGGTGGGTGCTGTACCAAGTTGGAGTCTCTCCTTGATGCTGTTCAGATCCGAGACAGTCAAGTTCAGCACAATCTGCTCTGATGGTGAGTACGACACAGGCGTACCACTGGTGAGTGTGTAGGACTCTGTGTGTCCGCTCTTCATGTTCACAAGTGTGATACCACCAGGCTGGAGGGAGGAGATGTTGACGGTTTCATCAAAGAGAAGAGTGAGGTACCCATGAGTACCAGAGATGTCGAGTGAGAACTGATCCAGAGTTGGATTAGTCGTGTCAGAGATGAACCTGGCAACTATGGGACCGACAGTGGAGATGCCAGATGGTCCCTGTCCTTGTGGGTCAACAACAGCAAGCTGTGTCATGATGATGAAGGTGTCATTCATGGTTGTGGCCAAATTGGGCTCAGCTTTGATTCGGTTGAGATCTTGTGTGGTGATGTTGAACTCCAGAGAGAAGCTGACGGGCGAGGTGGATCCGCCGTGTGTGAAGGTAACCGGATACTGAGCCAACAAGCTGGAGGCGACCTCCAGAAGTGTGACCTGAGTGGGCATGAAGGTTGACGGGATGATGACATCATCGAACGTCATGGTGATTTGCCCAATGTTCATGTCCAGTGTGAAGTTGGTGAGTGAAGGGGACACACGGTCGGCAATGTAGGAGGTCACAATGGTACCATTTACAGTGCTAACAACTGGATTGCCGCTAGTATCACTGACGGCACCGCGGCCAACATACAGGTAAGTGGTGGACTGATCCACAGCAAGATCGAGGTTGATCTTCAGGGCAGCTACGTCGTTCTGTGACAAGTCGATAATGAGTTCGAGAGTGGTTGTTCCGTAGCGCGGATCTCCACCAGTGAGAGTAACATTGTCACCTCCGAGGGGTCCAATCTGTACCCTGAAAAGACCAGGATCGTACGAGGGCAGGTAGATGGGCTCGTCAAAGCGCACAGTCAACGTGTTGTCCACAAGGGAAAGTTGGCTAAACTCCAACACAGTCGGGTCAATACGGTCAGCAACGTAGTTGGAAGCATTGAGAGAGGACACGTTGGCCTCACGAACTGAGACCGGATTGTCAAAGACGTCCATTACAAAGGTAGATGCCACTGCCAGCCATGTTGTTTCCAAGGAAACGGCTACATCAAGGTCTGATTTCAGATCGATCTCATCCTGTGAGCCAATGGCAACGGTAACCATGGTGCTGATATCCGTTGACGTGGCAACAGAGTCTCCAGACAGAGGCAATTGGTTGGATCCTTCAAAGTCGCTCAGGAAAGTCAAAGCAGATGAGAGAATGCTTGGGACCACAACTTCACTGAATGTGAAAGTCATTGTGGAACTGTTCAGGTTGACAGAGAAGCTGGTGAGAGTTGGGTCTGTGATGTCATTGACAACCATGCCTGATTCTGGTTCATCATAAGGTCCATCAAGGACGGCAGTAAGGTTGTTTCCTGCGGCATCGGTGATGAAACTGCTACCAATCCTCACCCAGCAACTTGGCTGGATGTCACAGAGCTGATTGAGTGAATATTGGCGCTTCAGTTCGTTGAGGTCCTCCTGGTTGAGCTGAACAACGAGAGTGGGTCCATTGGTGGAGATGGGGTATCCTCCGGTGAGAGGCACAGTCGCTGTCCTGAGAATACCATCCTCGTGCCATTTTGTGATGTTAAGGAACTCAGCCTGAAGAGATGACACTTTCACAGTTTCGTCAAAGAGGAGAGTGAGTCGTCCACTGTTGAAGTCAAACTCGTTGAATCGAACCAGTCTTGGTGGAATTGTATCAGGAATGTACTCGTTAACCACTCGAGGCAGGACAGATGGCAGTCTGAACCCATTTCCGGCAGTATCGATCACCATTTCCTTGGTGACATTAAAGTAACAAGTACCTTTGTCACTGCAAACTGAGATAGCATTCAAGTTGTCGGTGTCATCCTGTGAGAGCTCCACAGTCCAAACTTCAGTGTTGATGAGTGGTACTGTTGTCATCTGGATAACAAACTGCACTGAATCATTGGCAATGTCGAGCAGAGCCAACTGATCAAGTTGGAAGTTGGAGGCATTGATGGGTTCCGAGAAAATCATGGTAAGCACACTGGTGTTCAAATTCAACTCAATCGATCTCAATTCAACAGGTGTGGTGTCAGCAGTGTAGTTGGTGACCTGAGTTGCATTTTCAGATCGAATCTCGTAATTCTGGTTGTTGGTGGTGTCCTTCACGAGTGTGTTTGAGATTGAAATGAACGTGGTTTCATTGTCAGCTGCAAGAGCAAGATTGGCTTTGAGCGAGTTGAGGTCACCTTCGGTGATCCCCACCACAACTACAGCTAGATCACGCAGCTCGAGACTGGTGCTGTTGGTGAGGGTGACATAGTGTGAGGGTGACACTGCAGGTATGTCAATGATGGTAACTTGGGTCACATCAAACGAGTCAAGATCGACAGTTTCGGAGAAACTCAGCATCAATACGCCTTCATCCATGTCCAAATCAAAACCAGTCAGAGATGGACCTCTGATGTCGTTCATGAAGAACTCTGCGGGGATGGGTGAATCGATAGCCAGTGCTGGGTTCCCATACACATCGTGTACAGTGCCTCTGGTGTATGTGAGGTAGGTGGTTGAGCTGTTAACAGCCAGCGTTTCGTCCGCTTTGAGTGCATTGAAATCGGCAATGTCGAGCATCAGGGTGATCTGAGATCTCGGAGAGAGATCTGTTGGGAGGTCGGTTTGCTCCAACTGCACTCTTGAGGCAAAGACGGAGAAGCTCGATATGATGGCTATCTCGCTTACAATCAGTGATGAAACGTTGATGGCTTCGTCAAACTGCAGTGTGATCATTTGATCGTTGAGACTCAAGTTGAAAGAGAGGAGTCTTGGTCCGGAGATGTCAGGTTGGAGAAGACCTGCAAAAGGTTCAACAAACTGTACAATAGGGTTGCCAGCAACATCGTAGACAGCGCCTGCAGTGAGGTTGATGAATGTGTTGTTGCTGGTGGTGGCAACTGTGGTGGTCTGGTCCAAATCTTCCTTGTTCTCAACGGTCAGATTGAGGGCAACGATGTTGTCTGTTTGGCTGTCAATGATGGCACCCTGCATCGTGATGGTGTCATTTCCATCTCCATCAGTGATGGCAATCATGTCCGGATAGACAAATGAGACGTTCACAACTTCATCAAATGTCAGGATAAGTCG
The DNA here is from genome assembly GCA_963170055.1 of Halisarca cf. caerulea. NCBI lineage: Eukaryota > Metazoa > Porifera > Demospongiae > Chondrillida > Halisarcidae > Halisarca > Halisarca cf. caerulea. The sequence goes on along the minus strand of CAUJGJ010000242.1, from coordinate 4,846,707 downwards.
AGGACCATCCAAATCAAGAGTGAATTGGACAAGTTCAGGAGGGGTGACGTCAAGAACGACCATTGTTGCATTGAGTGCCATTTGCTCCGAAATACTCACAAGTCGATTGTCAAAGGAGTCTGAAGCAAAGGTGTTCAGAACACTGAAGAAGGTGTTTTCAATTGTTGTTCCCAGATTGGAGCATCTCTGCAGTGCAAAGAGATTGACGTCCGAGAGGTTGAAGGTGATCACGTTGAGATCGGTGGTGTATGGGCTGCTGACAAGGTCTACAACATCACATTCTCCAGATGTAGTCGTGTTCTTTGCTCGTTGTATCTGACCAGCGGTGACATCATCAAGAGTTACATACTCTGAGAAGGTAAACACGAGAGTCCTCAGGTTCAGATCCAGGTGGAAGAAATCCAGTTTCGGATTGATTTCATCCGGGACAACCAGACTGGCCACACGGGCTGCTGTGTCCGCGATGGTCTGTACTGGATTCATGTTCATGTCATCAAAAGCTGTGGCATTCAACACAATGAAGGTGTTGGTCAGATCAGTTGCTAGGTCCGGCATCGATCGAAGGGTGTTGATGTCTCTGGCACTGAGACGAAGGGTCACAGTGGGGTCGTTCGTCCCCAGCACTGGGCTGCTGGTGAGTGTGTACTGCACGGTGGGCCCATCACTGGTAGACGGTGTGCTCTGTAGAGTGATCCCACTTGAAGTGTAGCTGCTCAGATCGATGGTCTCATCGAAGGACAGGATAAGCTGGCTGGTGTTTAGATTAAGCACAAATGACTGGAGCTTCGGCGGAGTGCCGTCTGCTGTGAATCCACTAGTTGGTCTTCCGTTTGTCTCGTTTACACCTATCAACTGGTTGCCAGCCACATCCTCAGCTGTTTCGTTCAGCAGAGAGAGGAAGGTGTTACCGGTGGCAGTAGCCAGGTTTCTGTTCCTCTTGATTTCGTTCAAGTCATCATTAGTCATCAGAATTTCAATCACAGTTGGGATTAGAGCAGATCTGGACACATTTCCACCTCTCAGAGTGAACGAACCATTGGCGGATGCCTCGGTTGAAACGTCCTGCAATGTGACGCCAGTCACATTGAAGTTGTCCACGTTGATGGTGTCTGAGAAGTTAAGGAAGAGAATTCCGTTGTTCAGATCAAGCTCAAAGCTGTTTAGCTCGGGTGGTGAATTGTCCTCGATGACATTGGACGCACGAAGGCCTCTTCCATTGGTAATTGCAACCACGTCTTCGCCTCGGTGATCATCAATGGCGTGTGCTCCCATGGTGACGTACGTGTTGTTGATGTTGGTGGCCAGCCCACGAATGCTCTTCACACGAACAAGCTCGAGAGGATCGAGCACAGTGTTCACAGTGTAGTGGTCAATGGTGGAGAAGCCAGTCACTGCGGTGAGGTCGTAGAATCTTCCACTCGCAGGGAGGTCAGCGACCTCTTGGAGAGTGAAAGCAGCAATGTCAAATGTATCCACAAGGATGACATCTGTGAAGGTGAAGTTGAGCTCTCCAGTGTTGGTGTCAAATGTGAAGGATGTCAGAGTAGCAGGGGTTGTGTCGGGGGTGAACACAGCTGCCATGAGGTCATCAGTGGGTGTGGCTTCATTGCCAGCTGTATCCATGGCGATACCACTCCCAGTGTTAAGGTAGGTGTTCATGACAGACGTTGCAATGGATCTGTTCAGCTTGATGACTGCAAGGTCACTGGAATCAAGTCGGAGGGTGATTTCGCTGTCTCCGACTTTCCCTTCGTCCGTGACGAGTTGTGAATCTTGCAACATGAGGCCAACATCCCCAACTGTAGAGGACGCTAGGAAGATGTCTGTTGCATTGAAGCTAGCATACATGACGGGCTCAGTGAAGGTGAAGGTGATGGTTCCTTCGTCCAAATCAAAAGTGAATTGGGCGATTGAAGGTGGTCTTATATCTGCTAACACTTTGGCTGCTTCCAAAGCTGATGATGGCTCAATGGGTACAATTGAATTAGCATTCGGTCTGGCAGTGTCAGTGATGAAACTATCAGAGATGGAAACATATGTGTCATTTTCCACGGTGGCAAATGGTGAGGACTTGATGGCATCACGGTCCTCGGGAGACAGCATGATGGTGATCACGTTGCCGTCAGTACTGACAGTAGAGCTGGAGATGAGGGTGTAGTTGAGAACACTATCAAGTGTGGAGTTGGGCCCACTCTGAAGTGTGAGCTCTGAAATCACCATCGATTCGACACTGACAGCTTCACTGAATGTGAGAACAAGTTCATCGCTGGTGAGGTTGAGAGTGAAATCGACAAGGATGGGGCGGATTTCATCTTGGACGAAAGTGCCAGCAAGAAGGGCTGGTGTCTGATCTGTGATGGCTGTTAGATTGTTCCCGTAGACATCGGCAACAACCATCTCGTCCGCAGTGAGGTAGCAGGTGGCGTGAGACGAACAGACGTATCTGTCTGATTGAATCCTCACCCGGTCTTCCTCGGAGAGTTGGAAGGTCACGACTGCACCATCATCATCAGTGATCACGGTGGACATTCCCCTAATACAGATCTTGCCGTAAGGAGCAACATAGAAGCTCTGGAAACAGAGACCAAACAGATCGAGTGAATCGAGATTGACTGCTTCACTGAAGTAGAGGGTCACTGTGCTGGTGTTGAGGTTGAAAATGAAATCGGTGATTCTTGGTGCAACGACATCGCGAATGACTTCTCTGGCCTGTAGTGCATCTGTGAGTGTTCGCTCCTCAGCTGACATGCCCACAATGTCTTCAACCAGAGCATCGGTGTGTGTAAGATAGCAGGTGCTGATGTTTCTGCACAACCGTAGACTCTTGATGGAAGAAGCGTCGTCAATGGACAGTCTGATGGTGATGTTGGGTGCCGAAGAGCCGATTGCAAAGCTCGAGAGGAGAGTGTAGTTCACGGAGACATCAGTCATGTTTCCGTCAGCATCGTGAAGAGTGATGCTAAACGGCATCAGCGTTGTAACATTGACGGTTTCGTTGAAGACCAGAAGAAGCTCATCGAGTGATGCGTCATAGCTGAAAGCGGAAAGCAGAGGTTTGTCGGCATCTTGTGCATAGCAGGTGGTGGGTCGGCCGGTTCTGATCGGCTGCAGTGCATTTCCAGTTGTGTCCTCAACAAGTTGGGATGTCGCGGTGAGGAAGGTGCTGGTGACGGATTCAAGCAGTCCGCGAACACCGACAATGTTGTCTCTGTCGCTCATCGTGAGTGTGAGCAGGATGGTGTCCACGCCCACCAACATACCCCTACCTCCTGTCAATGTGTACATGAGACCAGGACTGATGGATTTCTCCTGGAATGTGAGTTGTTCCGGCTCAAACCTGTCAAGGTTGACAGCTTCGCTGAAGGTCAGAATGATGAGGCTGTTGTTGATGTACACACAGTAGTCGACGAGTTCAGGTCGTGTGTAGTCTGGAGTGAAGAGAGTCACTTGTTCTGCATTGTACGCGGGAACCAAGTTCGATGGGTTATCCCCCTTTCCTCTGATGGCAGAACTGAGAGCTGACAGCCAGGTGTCAGCTTGGGATGTACCAAGCGAGCGATCCGCTTTGATCGTGTTCAAGTCCTTCTCGTTCAATTGAAGACGAACAATTCTGACGTCAGACTGGCTAGCCACTCCACCGGTGAGAGTGTAGTTGCTAACCGGTTGTGACCGGTTGCTCTGCAGTGTGATGAAAGACGGCTGAAGAGTGTCAGAAAAGGCAGCTTCTGTGAAGGTCAGATAAAGAGCACCCTCATTGAGGTCCAAGTTGAACGACTCAAGGATTGGTGTCTCCAGCACAGCTGGGATCAAGGAGGCCTGAAGGGCACTCATGTTGCTGGTGAGCTGTCCGCTGTTTCCGCTCAAATCGTTCACACTGTCTTCTTCAATGCTGAGGAAGGTGGCGTTGTAACTCTCCAGAATGGGAGCTCTGAATCTGATGTTTGAGAAGTCGACATCTGTGATGTTGAGAGAGATGGTGTGAGAATCAATGATCTCAACATCGCCACCAGTGAGAGTGTAGAACTGATCTGCTTCAGAAATGTTAGCAGCAGACTGAAGGGTGATTCCAGTTGGTTTGAGAGTACTGGCATTCACCACTTCGTTGAAAATCAGAGTCAAAACCAGTGGAATTCGGTCATTGGTAAGTTGCAGCTCAAAGCTCTCCACCTTTGGTCCGGTTGTGTCGGGCACAAACTCACACGGTAGGAAACAAGGTACATTCTCAGGTGCTACATCGATGTAGAGTCCACTTGTACTTCTTAGCACCTCACGCTCAAACGACAGACAAGTTCTGTTGCCAGTTGTGATTACATCCGTTGACAGTTTCATCTCGTTCAGGTCATCTCGGCTGATGTCAATCACGACAACCTTGCCTCTTGGACTCGAGGAAGAGGAAGAAGTCAACGTAAATGTGTTGGTGGAATTGAGGACTGAGATCTTGGTGACATTGAGTGTGTCTGGATCGACAGGAGAGGAGAATGTGAGTGTGAGTGTACCGTTGTCCAGGTCGAGACTGTAGCACAGGAGGAGCGGTGGAATGGTGTTGCTGATGACGGTTCCGTTAATGGTGTTCTCTCTCACGAGTGCTACTTGAGATGCATCGGTCACTGCATCCTTCAAAACGGTAAGAGCGGTGGAAGTGAACTCTGCAGATTCGATCTCGGTAGCGTCCTCTTCCGACAGTTGGATGGTGATAATGGGTGAAATGTCACTCACAGCAGATGAATTAACACTGAGGGTGTAGTTGTCCTCACTACTGAAAGCAAGTACCACACCAGTGAGGTCCAGGGTAGACGGAAGGACCGTTTCCGAAAATGACAGGATGAGAGTGTTTGATGTGAGATTGAGCGAGAATGATAGAAGTTCTGGAGGTGTTGTGTCGGGTGTGACGTTGCGAGCGGCAATCACAGGTGTGTTACTGTTCAGCACAGAACTGGCATCAGCAATAGCTCCATCGAAGAGATAGATGAAGGTGTTGGAGGTGTTGGTTGCCAGGTCAAGCTCAGCTTTGAGGTTGTTTAGGTCGTCATTGGTCAGCTGTACGCTAAGCATGTGATGGCCTTCACCTCCAGTTATCGTGGTAACATTACCCTCCGAAAGCAGCACCATGGTTGTTGCCATGACGGCACCGTTTTGAAGCAGTATCTTGCTCACGTTCAGCGAAGTGGCATTCACAGTCTCGGAGAAAACGAGCATTATAACACCTTCATTGGCGTCGAGTGTGAATTCGAGCAGTATTGGTGGTACCATGTCCAGACCAAACATGGAAGCATTGACTGGAGTGTGTGGCGAGATTTCCTCTGCTTCGTTGTCGTTCAAGTCAAGGACAAAACCATCTCCAGCAGAAAGGAAGGAATTCTCCAATCCTGTAGCAAGTCCTTGGAGACGAGTGATGGTGTTTAAATCATCCGACAACAGTCTAATAGCAACAGTTGGTGAGGTGTCGTTGGGCTGCAGTACACCGCCGGTGAGGGTGAAGGAGAGAGTGTCGTTGCCGGGTCCACTTTGTATCGTCAGGAGAGTAAGGTTGAGGGTGGTAAGGTCAACGATTTCATTGAAAGCGATGACTAATTCTCCAGCATTCAGATCCACACTGAAGGACCTCACAGCGGGTGGAGTGGTATCCATGACAACAGCAGATGCTCTGAGAGTGGTTGAGAAGACAAACTCCCCACCAACATCTTGAATAGCATCTGAATCAATGAAGAGATAGGTGTCGTTCTCATCATTTGCCAGTCCTCTTCTGTCTTTGATGGCATTCAAATCCATCTCAGATACTTCAACAGTGATGGTGAAATCATCTGTTGTGATGGGTACACTGGTGCTGGTGAGGGTGTAGGAGTTGTCAGTGGAGGTTCCAGCCAGGTCGCTCTGCAAGGTGAGGCTTGTGCTCCTCAGGGTGTTCACGGAAACCACATCGTCAAATGTGAGGTTCATCAGACCGGTGTTCATGTCGAGTGTGAACTGTTCAAGGTTGGGTCGTGTGGAGTCTGCCACAAGGGTGGTCAGCATTTCGCTGGAAGCAGATAACAGTGAGTTCCCAGTCAAATCCTTTGCACCATTCGACAAGACAGACAGGAATGTATCAGCAGTGGCTGTAGCAATACCACTGGTTGTACGAAGGAAGGTGACGTCCTCCCGGACCAACTCGATGACAAGGACGGTTGGATCCATGCCCACCGAGGTGGATCCACCGCTCAACACAAGTCTGCTGCCGAGTGAGATATTCGTGTTGGAGTGAATGGTGAAGAGCCCAAACTGCACCGAGGGGATCTCCATTGGCTCAGAGAACCTGATGGAAATGGTGTGAGTGTTGAAGTTCAGTTCTGCAAATTCCACAATGTATGGATCAGTATTGTCAGGCTCCACTGATGTTGCTACAAATCCAACCAGCTCGGGAACAACCCGATACCCAGGAACAGTGATGTCCCGGACGAGGTTGTTGGTGAAAGTGATGGCAGTCTTGTTTCTTGTTAAACCGATTCCAAGGTGCTTCAGTTGGTTGACAGACTCAGCGGTCAGCTCGATTTGCACCATGAACGACTGTGTTGTGGTGAGTACAGTAGCACTGGGAAGCTGGTACGATACATTGGAATTGATTCCACGAATGAAGGTGAGAGCTGTTGGGGTGAACGTGCTGGGGTTGACAACTTCGTTGAACTCCAGCGTCACAACTCTGTTGTCCAGGTCCACGTAAAGTGCTGCTATCTCCGGTGGGGTTGAGTCAGCAGGGAGGAACAGTGCGCGGTACTGAGAGTCGATTGCACTCTGTGCTACTGCTGGTACAACTTCGTTGTCTGTGATGTCTTTGGCGAATGTGCTCGGGAAGTAAACCCAACAAGAGATAGGAGCAGTGCAGAGAGTTGACTCCAACTTGATGGCATCAAGGTCACTTCTGGACACCTGGACATTCACCAAGGTCCCATCAAGGGTGAAGGTGCTGGTGGAGGTGAGAGTGAAGGAGGAGAGGAAGGGAACCGTGCTGTCAAACCACGACTGCAGCCTCAAGTCTTGCACGTTTACTGAAGGCTCGTAGAGGGGCTCGGAGAAGTTCAGCACAAGTAAACCGGTGTTCAAGTCCAAGCTCACAAACTGGACAAGTTCTGGTGGAATCTGGTCTCTTCTGTACTCACCCACTGGGACCACATCTGAGTTGTCGGGTCGCGAGATGTACGCAATGTCACGAACATCAATCACGAGGTTGTCCAATGCTGTCAGGAAGCAGTTGCCACGACTGATGCAGAGGTCTGCTCGCAGGTTGATCTGTGTGATGTCAGTGCTGGTGAGATCAGCTCTCAGTTCAGTCAGGGACAGAGTCTCGTACAGAGTGGAAGACAAAGTGTAGTTCTCTGTTGGTGAAGTCTTGCTGTTTTGCAGGACAAGCCGGTTCGGCAAGAAGGATGTGTTCTGGACAGGCTCTGTGAGGCGAACAGTCAGGGTGCCGTTGAGGAGGTTGATGTCAAATCCATCAAGCATGGGAGGAGTCATGTCGACAGCAATGGACGACGCTCTCAGGGCATTAGTGGATGGAACTTCGGAGGCATTGAATCCTCGAAGATCGAATATCAGTTCTCCGGTCATAGTGATGTAGGTGGTTTCCATGGACTCTGCAAGAAGGATCTCTGAGTGCAGGTCAACGATGTCTTGAGGATCCAACTCTACAACAACCACTTGTGCGTTCTCCATTGAGTAAGATCCACCCATCAGTGTGTGGTTAATGGTTGAGTCATTTCTGCTGCTCTGCAGAGTGAATAGGGTTGGAGAGAAGGAGGATATGTTGATCGTCTCAGTGAAAGTGAAAGTGATGGTGTTGGTATTGAAGTCCAATGAGTAGCTCTCCAATTCTGGTCTTCTCATGTCCACAAGGACGTTGTCTGCCATCACACCCATGATGGCTGACATGGGATTTCCGGCAACATCAGAAATGGCTCCTTCCTGGAAATCAAGAATGGTGGATGCGTTGTCCACAGCAAGATCGGCAATTGCATTGAGTTGTGTCTGGTCATAGGAGCTGAGCTGAAGCACAAGGACTGGAGTGTTGGGGAGGATGCCAGTGGTGCCGTTGGTGAGGGTGTACTGTGATCCTGACATACTCCTGATCGTGATCTTCGAGGCGTTCACAGTTGCAGACTCTACTGTTTCGTTGAAGGTGAGGTAGATAATTCCGGTATTGAGGTCGAAATAGAAGGCTTGAAGTTCAGGACGGTTGGAATCCTGGATCACAGACCCAAGTGGGAATACTTGTTCCCGGAAACCGTTGCCAAACTGGTCAAAAAGGGCAGAATCAGTGACGTTAACAAACGTGGTGTTGATGAAGCCCACGCCATTGGCCCCCTTGAGTCCGTTCAGATCATCCACCGAGAGGGAAATCTCGAGGTTGGTGTTGTCGATAACATTGAATGAACTGTCAGTACTCAGAGTGTGTGAGGTGGTATCTGCAGACGAAGACTCCCTGTTCTGGAAGGAGATCCCAGTGATGTTGACGGTAGAGCCGTTGATGGTTTCATCAAAGATGATGGTGACGATACCCTCGTTCATGTCCATCATCAGATCAATGACGCGTGGTGAGCTTTCATCAGGGGTGAAGGTGGTGACGGGTCGTGCTGAGCTGTTCGAGTAGCCCATTACACTATTCTCTATGTAGTCAGAAATGAAGCTGTCAGTAAAGGAGAGATACACGTCACTCAAACCTGTTGCGATGTCGCGTGAATCCTTCAGGAAATTGAGGTCGTCGAGGACAAAACCAATTCTCACTGTCTGTGTGTCTATCAGTGAAATAGCAGCTTCAGTCAAACGTAACAATGTTGCATTGGTGAAGGATGCATCTGGAGTGGATTGGATCAGGAGTTGGTCCACCCGCACTGATGAGGCGTTCACGGCCTCGGAAAACCTGAGTATAAGTGCACCTTGGTCGAGAGTGAGTTCGTAAGAGGACAGCGTGGGGCTGGTGGTGTCTGGGATGACTGCATCTGCTTCGAGGGCGTTGTTGGTGGAAATGCCAGTCACAGGATTGCCACTGGTGTCAGCAAAGGCCAAACGCATGAGAGAGAGGAAAGTGTTGTTAGTGCTTGTCCCGAGGTTGGGTAGCGATGTGAGTCTACCAAAGTCATCATTGGTAATTCCAAACTCTATAACAACACCACTCATGGTCGGCAACACAGCAGAAGTGAAGGTAACAGAGACAGAGTTGGGAACGGACAGACTGGGATAGTTCTGGAGGGTGACTCCGGATGGATCCACTGTCTCAACGTCCACCACTTCCGTAAAGGTCAGCAGGAGTACAGCTCTGTTCAGGTCCAGTGTGTAGGACGCAAGAGTTGGTACGAATGTGTCGGGTATCAGACTGGACGATGGAAGAGGGCGGGATGGAGAAATGGCGGCCATCTTGTTTCCAAAACTGTCTTCGACAGAATTTGCAGTCACGCTGATGTAAGTGGTTGTGATGTCCACGCCAAGCTTCAAAGTGGATTTGATACCATTCAGATCGTCTTCAGAGATGTCGATATTGATGATGGTGCCCGGAGTGATTCTGGTGATGGTGGAATTGGTGAAGGTGTAGCTGGCACCACTACCATCAGCATTTCTGTGAAGGGTGAAACCAGTGATGTCAAACGACATCACATCAATGACATCATCAAAAGTCAACCCCAGTGTACCAGTGTCAATGTTGGCAGAAAACTGGACAAGTGTGGGTGGAGTTTCATCTCGGACGACGGAATTGGCACCAATGGATTTTCCATCAGTGATGGGACGTAGGTCCTCACTGAAGACATCATCAATCAGACTGGCTTCAACCGTGATGAAGGTAACGTTGGTAAAGTGTCCGATTTCTCCAGCTGATTTCACTACCAGCACGTCGTCATAGAGATTGACAGACACATCGTAGCCAATCGGATTGCTAGTGTTGCTGTCAGCAGTTAACCTTGCCCAAGTGCCATCCAATCTGTAAAAAAAATCCGAAAGGACATTTTGATACGAAGTTAACTTTTTTGCACAAACACACACGCACGCGCGCGCACACACACACACACACACACACACACACACACACACACGCACGAGCACACACACACACACACACACACACACACACACACACACACACACACACACACACACACACCTCAGATTGGCAGACTGGAGTACAATGGCCGCAGGATTGAGTGTAGAAGTGTCCACAACATCGGAGAAGGTGAGGTTGAGGATCCCATCCGCCATATCAAGACTAAACCTAAGCAGCTCAGCAGGAGTTGTGTCAGGCACAACATGATCAGCCGCAAAGAAGCTTCTTGGCTGAACAGGGTTGCCTGTTGTGTCGGTCAGAGCTTGCGATGTGAAGGATAGTCTAACGCTGTTCATGGGAACCGACGAGATGGTTGACTTCAGGGCAATGATGTCAGCTGTGTCCAATGCAATGGTGATTCTGTGCTCAGCGTCCACTATGGATTCGGTGATGATTCCACTGTCAAGACTTTCGCTGTCTGGTGTTCGGATGGTGATGGCAAAGTCCATGAAATCGATACTGGTGATGTTGACTACTTCGTTGAATGTGAGAGTGAGTGTGTCCGCATTGAGGTCCAGGACAAAGGCAGATAGGATTGGTCCAGTTTGGTCTTTCACCAGGACACCGAGTGAGCCGTTGGTGCTAGGGATTTCATCAATACCGTTCGGATTGAGAGCAAGATCAGAGATAGCACCAGTCAACATGGAAATGTAGACATCATCGGACTTTGTTGCAAATGAAGTGTTCTTCAGCAGATTTACATCAAGCGCATCGAGATCGATCAAGACAATGTCTCCCTTAGAACTGGTGGTGCTGCCTCCAGTGAGGGTGTAGGACTCACTAGCAGTGGCTCCATCTTGCAGTGTGATGGAGGTGTAGGAGAGGGTGGCGGGATCCACCGGTTCGTTGAAGGTCAGCTGTAGAGTGTTGGCAGCCAGACTGAGCACAAAGTTGACCAGTTCCGGAGGTGTCTTGTCATCAATGAAGTTGGTGACAATCGATGTTGGCATGTTGTCAACTGCAATGTTGGGGAGATCGGCTGGATCTTTGACAGCTCCTTCTGTTATGGCTACATAGCAATTCCCACGCCATGTGCACAGATCGTTGTCTGTTACTATGGCAACCAAGTCCACTTCGGTGAGTGTGATGATAATTTGATTGCCATTGGCAACAGCTCTTCCTCCAGATAGGGTGTGGTTGCTAAGCGACTCTTCGGAGAAGAGGGACTTGCTGGTAAACCCAGATGGGATGAAGGAAGACGCGTTGATGGGCTCTGAGAACTCCAACACAAGCTCTCCAGTTGCAAGACTGAAGCTGGTGAATTCGACAAACCTCGGTCTGTCCATGTCTTGAGTGAAGTCTCCGATAAGGAGAGCTCCACCGGTGGTGTTAATCAGTCGGGCGTCAGTGAAGGATCCAGGTGCATAACCAAGGTAGCAATCGGTGGGGGTGTCACAGAGTTCCATACTCTTGATCGCGTTGAGGTCGACATCTTCAAGGAAGAGGGTAAAGAAGGATGTACCATCTCCAGCAATGGAATAACTGCCTTGTAAGGTGTACATTGTGGTTGCATTGGTAGCTGCATTCTGCAGAGAAAATGCATCAAGATTGATGGTCGACCCGATGACAGTTTCATCAAAATGGACAACAAAGAGACCCGAGTTCAGATTCAGCACAACGCGGTTAACACTAGGAGGAGTAGTGTCTGTTTCAACGGACTGTGCCTGCAGAATGGTTGCTCTGATGGGATTTCCATCCCTGTCGGTCACAGCACCAGCAGCTATGGAGAGGTAGGTGTCCTCTCGTCGGGTGGCAATGCTGGCAGCCAGAATTTCATCAATCACTGTGAAGGGGAAGAAAATCTCGAGAATGTGGCTGTTCTCAGTCGGCTTGATTGCAGTGGAGAAGTTGAAGGTGACAGAGGGAGAGTTGGCGTCATTCTGAAGAACAATGTCCACGAAGGAGATGGTGGACACCAGAACTGTCTCCGAGAAGACAAGAGTGATGGGGTTTCCTGGGTTGAGGTCCACTGTGAAGAACTGAAGTGTTGGAGCATCTGTTTCCACAACAAGAGCAGCAGCTTGGAGCGCAGAAGATGACAGAATAGCTAACGATGGGAGGCCATTTTCATCTTCCACAAAACCGTCTTCGAGTACTGCAAATGTCTTGTCCAGTGAAGTGGCAACATTGGTGACACCCTTAATGCCGTTGATGTCGTCAGAGCTTGCATCGAGATGTAGCTCAAATGGGCTCATCTGTGTGAGTGTGCCCGGGAAACGGAAAGTGTAGCTGTCGGTTGGGTTGGAGGGGTGATCTTGAAGGGTAAACTTGGTGATGTCGAACGAACTGGAATTCACAGATTGCGAGAAAGTGAATGTGAGCATTCCATTCTGCATGTCCAGTGTGAAGTTGAGCAGGGCCGGAGGACTGAGGTCCACCAGCGGTGGAGTCACTGGAAGACCCGATACTGGATCCACACCATTCACAGAGGTATCTGACAAGCTGGTACTGGTCAAGGACAAGAATGTCCCACTCACATCTACACCGATTGGAGAGAAGTTCTCAAGTCGGTTAAGATCTTCATTTGACAGCAAAATGGACACTGTCTTGCTGTTCTCGACTGGGAGAGTGCTGGTGGAGAATGTGAAGGAGAGACCTGTTTCATTGCCGAACTCGTAGAACACAACCTGGTCAAGATCGATGGAGGACACGTCCACTGTTTCACTGAATCTGAGAACAAGAGCCACTGGGCCCTTATTTGGACGAGTAAACTCGAAGGCATACGAGAGTAGCTGAGGAGAGATGGAATCTCTGATGACAGATGAGGCACGAACGGTGGATGTCTCAGTGAGGACATTTCCACCAATGTCGCTCACTATTCCTCCAGTCAGAGTAAGGTAGGATGATGTTTCATTCAGACCAACACTTTCAAGGGCCTTGATAGCATTCAGGTCGTCCTCAGAAACGTTCACAGAGATGGTGTTACCACTTACTACAAATGAACCCGTTTGAAGGGTGTACCCTTCGGTGACATCATCCATTTGTCCGTGGAGGGTGACAGTGGGGAGGGTGAAGTTGTCGGCTGTGATGGATTCTGAGAATATCAACACAACTTGCCCAGAGTTCATGTCGACAGAAAATGATTGCAAAGTTGGAGGTTGTTGATCAGTGATGAGTGAATCGATGGGGATGTTTGTGGTCGCTGGGAATGGGTTACCCAAAATGTCCTCCACCAAACCGCTGTCAATGTCTAAAGTAAGTCGCTCAAGAGATTGGTCTGCGTTGATGGCATTGAGATCGTCAGGGGAAACTGTTACGTTGATGATTCTACCACTGGGGGAGGAGCTGGTTGCTGTGGTGATGGTTGCCAGGACAACATTACTGTCTGCATTCTTGATGGAAACTGTGCTCAAATTCAAGGTAGAAATGTTGACATACTCATCCATCTCCAGGAGAAGGATTCCGGAGTTGAGATCAAAGCTGGTGCTCACCATCGCTGGCCCATAGACATCACTGATGACTTCATCAACGGGTTGATTGATTGCCATCATTCCTATCAATTGAAGGCCAACAAAATCTCTGATGTGACCACTCTGAAGAGAGTAGTATGTGTTGTTGACGTTGGTCCCAATGTTGTCGTCAAGCTTGATGGCATTGAGGGATGAGTCTGTTGGAACGACACGAATCAAGCTGGTACCAGCTGGAACGTCAACTTCTGCCCCGGTCAGATCAGCTGTCACCGACCCTCCGTTGTACAGCTGCACAAGAGAGAGGAATCCGGTGGAATTGACAGCTTCGGAGAAGTTGAAGATGAGAGCACCTTCTCTCAAGTCCAGCACAATGGAATTCAGGACAGGTGGTTCCATATCAGCTTCCAAATCAGCAGCCAGTCTGGCATTTGAAGTTGGAATGGGAACAATGGAGTTATTTCCAGTGTCTCTGATGGCGCCTTCTGCCAGTGATAGGTAAGTGTTGTTAAGATCAGTTGCCACGCCAACAGTCATCTTTAATCCATTAATGTCTTCATCAGAAAGGACAATTTCTACAATGTAGGTCAGAGGTTGGCTGGAGAGTCTAGCAACACTGCTTCTGAGCGAGTACCCAGTTCCACTTCCATTTGCTGAGCTTTGGAATGTGAATCCTGACGGTGTGTAGGAGGATGGATCGAGTATTTCGTCCACATACAAGCGGAGCAGACCAGATGTAATGTTCAGAGTGTAGTTGAGCAGGCGAGGAGCAATCTCGTCCCTCACAAATCCGGTGGCTTGGAAATTGTTTGCTGGAATGACTCCAATACCCGAGAAATCTCTGATGTATCCGATGTCAGTTGTCAGGAAAGTGTTGCTGAGTGATGTCGCAACATTGGGGTCAATTCTCAACTGATCGGCATCATATGATGTCAGTGATAGTGTTATCACAAATCCATCAGGTGAAGTTACATTGCCTCCGGTCAACCTGTACGTGGATCCAGTGGATCCGCCGATGGTGAGGAGGAGTGGATCCAATGAGGAGGCTAGTAGGACGTCATCGTATGTGAGACTGAGGGCAGAGGAGTTCATGTCGAGGGTGAACCCGGTGAGGGAGGCTGGTGAGAAGTCCTGGATAACACTGTAGAAGAAACAGGAAACAGGAAGTAAAAGAAACCCAACAGGAAGTACAAATAGCTCAACAGGAAGTAGAGCTTAACAAGAAAAACAAATAGTCCAACAGGAAGTAAAGAGGAACCCAATACCATGTAAACAGGACCCAAGTGATACCTACAGCATACACACAATCACCTACATATAGTATATACATACATACAAACATACATACATATATACATAAATATAAAAATGCATGCATACATACAAACAGTACATGTACATACACACAATTACCTACATAAATACTGTAATTACATACAAGCAGTACATGACATGTCCACACACACATGTACAGACCTACAAGAAGAACATATATAAAATGTTATCTACACTGCTCACCTTGCGGCCATGAGACCAACATTGCTGGTGACAAGAAGTGGGTTCACGCTGTAGTCGGACACAGCACCATCCGACAACAAGAGGTATGTGTTGGCGGGTGTTGTTGCTAGGGAATTGTTGTCTCTAAGGGTAACTACATCGACAGCAGTGAGGGTGATTCTTAAGGTTTGGAAGAGCCCGTCTGTTGGACTGTAGGTGGCTTCTCCTCCAGTTAGTGTGTACCTGTAGCAAGGTAGTATTGGGTTGAGGATAGTGTGTGTGTGTGTGTATGTGTGTGTGTGTGTGTGTGTGTGTGTGTGTGTGTGTGTGTGTGTGGTGTGTGTGTGTGTGTGTGTGTGTGGTGTGTGTGTGCGTGTGTGTGTGTGTGTGTGTGTGTGTGTGTGTGTGTGTGTGTGTGTGTGTGTGTGTGTGTGTGTGTGTGTGTGTGTGTGTGTATGTGCGTGGTGTGCCTGTCTGCAAACATGCACATAGTTTACGTTGACTCCACATACAGTATACGGTCTTGTACATTGCCAATTTCCATGCAAACACACACACACACACACACACACACACACACACACACACACACACACACACACACGAACACACACACATATACACACACGTACACACACACACACACACACACACACACACACACAGATATACACACACACACACACACACACAGATATGCACACATACATACAAGTGCACATGTCACACACACACACACACACACACACACACACACACACACACACACACACACACACACACACACACACACACACACACACACACACACACACACACACACACACACACACACACACACACACACACACACACACACACACACACACACACACACCTTATTCCAGTACTGCTGGATGATGATGACTGTATGGTAAAGAGACTGGCATTGTAAGAATCTGTGTCAACCGGTTCAGAGAACACAACTTCCAGGAAACCAGCGTCGAAATCCAAAGCTGAGAAACTGACCACTTGTGGTCTGGTGGTATCCAAGGCAACATAGTCAGCTTTCAAGGGGTTGATTCCATCAAATCTCTCAGCGGCATTCAACATAGACGTATCTATGGCAACACTGGGTGTGTAGCGCATGTATGTGTTGTTCACATTCTTAGCCAGCCCACGTCTGGCCTTGATGGTGTTTACGTCTACGTTTGTCAACGAGATGTTGATGGTTGCCATGGGGATGGTGAAAGCAGGGTGATCGGTGGTCAGCTGGTAGTCAGTAGTGGCGTTCATGGCATCTTGAAGAACAATCACGTTTGATCTAAATTGTGTTACAACCTCATCGAAGTTGACCACAAGAGTGGATGTTTCCAGGTCAAGGAGGAATGATTCGATGCTGGGTTCAGTCGTGTCAGCGGTGAATGCTGGAGACAAGATGACTGCACTCTGCAGTGCATAGTTCCCAGCGTAGTCCGTCATGAACATGTTTGAGATTTGGACTCCACAGAAAAATGAGTCAGAGCAAAGTACCAGGTCTTTCTTAATCTCATTCAGGTCATCGTTGGTGAGTTGCAGCTCAAGGTAGGGTGTGTTGCTGGAGATCACTTCTCCATCGGTGAGGGTGACAACTCGGGAACCGGCACGCAGGGAAAGTCCCATGAACATCACAGATGGTCCGTACATGGTTTCTGAGAACAGAAGCACCATTCTTCCTGTGTTCATATCCATGGATACAAAGTCTACCAGCTGTGGGGACATGAAGTCTGTCCCAACAGCACTAGCCATCAGAGAATCTTCAGCTGTTCTCTCAGAAGATGGTTGGTTGAGCCTGTCAACAACGAGTGCTGACTCATGTGAAAGGTAACATTCGTCTGTTGAGTTGCAGAATTGTCCACCTTTGATGGCATTAAGGTCCGCTTGGCTCAAGGTTACCATGACAACAGTGCCGTCGCCAACAAGTGTTGCCGTGGAGTTGACGGTGAGGGTGACATAGGGACTGAAAGAGGATGCATTCTTCCGCAGAGTGATGGTGGTGACATCAAATGATGCGATTCTCACGGACTCATCGAAATGTACAGAAAGGTTTCCGCTGTTCATATCAAGGTAGAATGAGACCACGAACGGTCCAATGGTGTCCTGGATGACGTTATCGGCTCGCTGAGCTTCTGATGAATTGATGGGGACGATTCTGAATCCAGCGGTGTCATTGACTGCAGAGGCACACGAAAGAGATTAGTAATACACTCACTCAACACAATCTTCCATACATGAAATATCTCACACACAATATAAACAATTCCAATCAGTACACAGGAAAAGTGATACATTTTACTCCAATAGACACATATATGCACACAAACACACACACACACACACACACACACACACACACACACACACATACACAAATACACAAACACTCACTTATGCGCACACACACACACACACACACACACACACACACACACACACACACACACACACATACACACACACACACACACACACACACACACACACAGAAACACACACACACACACACACACACACCACACACACAATCATCACTGCTGATCACTTACCAGTGTCACTGGTCAAACTGATGTAAGTAGACTCTACAGAGTAGGCCATTATTCCAGCAACAGAGAGGTCCTTGAGTGAGTTGGCATCGGAGGCCAGGAGGGAGACCACCACTATTCCAGTGTTCACTCTCCTGTAGTACCCACCGAGAAGTGTGAGGCTCATGCCACTCCCATTTCTCGATGCCTGAAGGGTGATTTCAGTCAGATTCAAGGTGTCGATAAGGACAGTTTCGGTGAAGGTCAGTGCTAGCTCGTTGTTGGACAGATTGAGGACAAATCCTCTGAGCTCCGGTGGTGTGGTGTCCGGGAAGACTTGAGATGCCTGAACAGCAACACTCTGATCAACAGCAAAAATCTTGTTTCCGGAAGGATCCGAGATGAAATCGGTGGTGAATGACAGATAGGTGTTGTCTCGTTCAGTACCCAAGTCTGTGAGTGCTTTGATGGAGGCACCATCAACACCAAGGAGGTACAGCTCGAGGACACGTCCACTTGGCGACAGAACAGAGCTTTCAGAAGTGAGGGAGTACGAGGTGAACATCATTGACCTGTTGCTCACTAATGTCAGTTGGGTGAAGTTGACTGAGGGAGAACTCACCACATCATCAAAAGATAGGAGAAGTACTTCGCTGCCCAAATTCCAAGTGAAGCCAAGCAGAGATGGAGGGACTGCATCATCAATGAAATCTGTTGCCATGACAGCAGTGGGTGTGGTCACAATGGTGTTGTTGATCATGTCTGTGACTCCGCCTACATCAAATGTGATGAAGGAAGTGATATTACTGACGACCAGTGTCAGCTCACTTTTGATCGCATCGAGATCAAATTCACTCAGTTCAATAGCTACCATGTTGATATTGATCCCTGTCAGAGTACTGTTGGTCAGAGAGATGGACGATGACGGATCCATCAGAGAATTCTGAAGAATTACGCTCTCAGTTTGGATGTCAGAAACAGGCTCATCAAAAGTCAAATTCAGCAATCCTAAGTTGAGGTCGAGAACAAATTCAGTCACCCTTGGTGGTTCGTCGTCTGGAGCAAAGGATGATGCCTGTTGTGAAGCTATTGGTACAACCTGTCTGCCATTGAGGTCTTCAGCAAAGTTGCTGCCCACCTCGATGTACGTATCCGCAATGCTGGTTGCTATGGTGGTTGACTGTCGGAGAGTGTTGGCCTCGGAATATGAGAACTGGATGACAATCACAGAACCATCCTCACTGTTGGTGGTTGCTTGCATGAGTGGTACGGAAACAGGAGTGGGTGGTGGTGAATTACTGAGGAGGGTGAGTTGGGAAATGTTGAGAGATCCCACGAGGACAGGTTTGCTGAGTGTCAGGGTAGCAGTTCCCAGACCCAAATCAAAATCAAATGATTCCAGAGTTGGTTGGGAAACATCTTGCTCAACAGAAGCTGCTTGCAGGGCCAGAGCAGTTGAAATGGGAGTTACCTCATTTCCCGCCATGTCAGTGGCAGAATCACTGGTCATGGTGATGTAAGTGTTGGCAGGGAACATGGCAAAACTGAGGTCTCGTAAGCTGTCAATGGAGAGCCTCAGATCCAGTTCAGCAGATGGGACAGTGCTCACCAGGGAGCTGCCCTCCAATGCAACACTGGTAGAACGAACGAAACGAGCATCTCTTGTGTCCTGGATGGCAATTTCAGACGGATCCAAAGTAAGTGGGTCTACAACTTCACTGAAAGTGAGTTCGACAATCCCGCGATCGAGATCCAACACAAAGTTCCGCAAAACGGGTGACGTGGTGTCAGCTCTGTAGGTCCTCACCATCACAGCACTGCCGTTTAAGATGGGCTTGGTTGGGTTACCAGAGATGTCAGTGGCTGCGTGCGAAGCGACAGTGAGGTACGTGTTGTTGGCTCGTGATGCCAGATTCCTAATGGCCTTGATTCCATTGATGTCGACAGATGATAGTGAAATGGTTGTAGTGTTGAGGAGGACCAGGGGGACAATGAGAGGTGTGGTCAGCGTGTAGGTGTTACCAGATGATGCAACCATTCCGTCTTGCAGGGTAAACCCAGTGATGTTGACAGATCCACTTCTGAGAATGTCGGTGAATTCAACCACCAGTATCCCAGTGTTGAGATCCAGATCGAAAAAGCTAACCTCCGGCTGGCTCTGGTCAACAATCAGTGAAGACACTCGTAGGGCCTTGCCATCAGTGACAGCAATGACGTCTTGTTTGAAGCAGTCATCGACTGTGCTGGCCAGCATAGTGAGATGGGGGTCATTGAGGATGGCGGAATTGAGTCGGATGGTCTCGGAGTCTCGGTTCAGGTTGACTGTGAACATGTAGCCAAAGTTGGCAGATGAAGCAAGTCTGCTCTGAGTTGTAAGTGTGAAGAACTCGCCTGCTACCTTGCGCTGTCCTCCTTGTAGAGTGATTCCAGTCGGGTCAAATGTACTGAAATCGACAACATCGTCAAAAGTGAGGTTGAGCTGTCCGATGGTCAGATCAAGAGAGAAGGAGGAGAGACGAGGTGATTCAGTGTCAGACTGGTAAGCTGTAACGTTCACTGCGGTAAGGGGAAGCAGTGTAATTCCACTTGCATCGAAAGCAGCATTGTTCTCAACGTCTAGGAAGGTATTGGAGGAGTTGGCCTCACAGAGAGGATAAGACTTGAGGGCTACAATGTCATCTTCCGAGAGAGTCAGTAGGATTCTAGAAACTTCCGCAGTCTGAACAGAGATGACGCTACTCTGCGAGAGTGTCACGTTCTGAGTAGCAGCTGGGATGGTGGAGTAGATGGTGAAGAGACTGAGGTCCAGTCTGCTCTCGTTCAATGGTTCATTGAAAACCAACTCAACTGTGTTCTGGTTCAGATCAAGGTTGAATTCCAGCAGCGATGGTGGAGTCTTGTCATCAATGTACATTCTAGCCTGAAGTGCCGATGTTGTCGGTATCTCAATGAGGGAATTTGGTGGGAGGGCAAGATCTCGTGTTGTTTGGGAGGTTGCTGTGAGGAAAGTGTCTGCCAGTGATGTAGCAACTGGCGCCGCCTTCAAGGAGTTCAGGTCAATGGTGGACAGAGTGATGTTAACAAAGCGGCCATTTTGCCCACTTTCAGCTGTCATTGTGCCACTGGTGAAGGTGACACTGGTGGGGCCGGTGGCATTTCCTTGCATACCGAGACCAGAAATATCGAAAATTTCAATTGAGATGGGTTCACTGAACGTCAGAAGGATCTGTCCTTCGTCCATATCCAGTGTGAAGTTGGTGATTGACGGTCTGATTCTATCACGGGTGAACTGAGTGGCGATGAGACCTTCATCCGATGGCACAAACGGGTTCCCTTGTACATCCGTTACAGCTCCCGAATTGAGAGACACGTAACAGTTTCCTCGTGCAGTGCACAGGAAGGGACTGAGCTGAAGGTCAATGATGTCTTCCGGTTCCAGTTTCACCGTAACAGTTCTTCCGCTGTCTGTTGTCAGTACAGTACCACCACTCAAAGTGAGCGACATGTTAGCCGAGTCGAAGATGGACTGAATCACAATAGCAGAGGCATTGAACGACCCAACAAGAATGGTCTCGTTGAAGGAGATGGTGAGAGTTCCTTGACCGAAGTCAAAAGCATCGAAACTGGCGAGAGTTGGTCCATACGAGTCAACTTGCAAGTTGCCGACTTGAATGCCAGTGGTGGTGTTTTCAGCCTTTTGACCAACTGCGTCTGAAATAGCATCTTCCGTGTACGTCAGGAAACACACAGTCTCTGAAGTACAGATACCCCTTGCTTTGATCTCATTCAGGTCGTCGTCTGAAACATCCACATACACCATTGTCAGCTGCTCAACTCTGTTGAGGGTGCTGGTGAGGGTCAGAGTGTAGGAGGCTGTTGGGTTGGTTGGAACATTCTGCAGAGTGTAGCCGGTCGAATTGAAAGACGAAACACTGACTGGTTCGCTGACGAATAGCACAAGTGACTGAGTGTCCACGTTCAGGTCGAAGGTGAAGATACGTGGAGGTTCTTCATCAGGGATGACACGATCGGCCTTCAAGGCTTGTTCAGGTGGTAGGGGCAGAACATCAAGACCATCTGCATCTTGGAACACTCCCTCACCAATGCTGATGTAGGTGTCGTTTTCGGAGTTTGCAATGTCTGGAATCAACTGCAACCTGTTCTTGTCTGCTAGAGGGACTGCAATCTCAATGATAGTACCACTACCTGAGATGACGGTCGCATTGGAGAAGTAGAATGGTGTTGAAGTGTTGTCTGGGGCACTCAGCAGGTACAGCAGGTTTGGCATGAAGGTGGCAGCAATCACGGTCTCTGAGAAAGTCAGAATCAGTGGGTCAAGTCCGTTCAGACTGAGAGTGAATCCCACCAGTTGCGGCACTGATGTATCGGCAGTGAAATTGTCAGCTTGCAGGGCAGAGGTGGTCGGAATGGGGCGGATGGCTAAACCGCTTGAGTCCTGTATCAGTCCTCTGGTCAGTGAGATGAAAGTATCGTTGGTTGAAGTAGCCAGACCTGGAACGCTCTGAAGTCCATCCAAGTCTTGTGTGGCTAGTCTCACCAGAACAATAGATCCGTTCACATCCATCGCTGTTCCACCGGCTACGAAGGTGAAGCTGACGGCAGACGATGAGTTTGTACTCTGAATGGTGATGTGGGTGCCGTCAAAGGTGGAGGCAACAACTGGCGTTGAGAACACAAACTGCATCAGTCGTGTTTGGAGGTTGAGCCAGAAAGACTCCAGTATCGGTGGATCCAGGTTGTATTGGCTGTTAACAGCTGGTGCTGGTCCAAATGATGTAATGGCTAGTCCCTGCATGTCGAGTATGGCTGCTGCCATGACAACCAGATAAGTGGATTCATTGGTCTCACCAAGTGGGGTCAAGAGGAGGATTTCATCTGTGTCACTGTCCTCCAGTGGTATACGGATGACACTTCCATATATGGGCAATGGCT
The DNA here is from genome assembly GCA_963170055.1 of Halisarca cf. caerulea. Taxonomy (NCBI): domain Eukaryota; kingdom Metazoa; phylum Porifera; class Demospongiae; order Chondrillida; family Halisarcidae; genus Halisarca; species Halisarca cf. caerulea. Next base: position 4,824,247 of record CAUJGJ010000242.1, on the reverse strand, counting down.
CGGAGTACACAAGTGTATAGTTGAGTGAGCCAGAAGCACTGGAGTACAGAGTGAGGCCGGTCAGGTCCAGAGAAGTGTAGTTCATGGGTTCGGTGAAGAAGAGGGACAGGGTGAGTTGTCCGTCGTGAGCTCCAAACTCAAATCTCTGTAGGACTGGTATGACATTGTCCTGGATCAGACTGCTTGCTGGGATGACAGAATCGTTGACTGGATTTCTGTAAGTATCTGTGAAGGCTCTTTCAGACACTGACAAGTAAGTATTCTCTCGTTGTGTGGCTGTGAAGGGTGTAGCCTTGATCCCGTCCAGGTCTGCTGCGGTCAAAGTGATGGTTGCAAGTGTACCAGAGGCAGAGAAAGTGATGTTGGCAGGCTCTTCCTGCAGTGAGTAGCTGTATAGTGGTGTGAAGGCATTCTGGAAGGCAAGGAGGGAGTGATTGGCTAGGGAAACGGGCTCCGTGAAAGACATGACAATTGTCCCCGTGTTGACATCAAGAGTGAAGCTGAGCACAGCTGGTCTGGTCTGGTCCGGGATACACAAAGACACGTTGATGGTTCCAGCTGTGTTGATACCATTGCCAGATATGTCCTGAATCAGGGACCCAGTTCTACTTCCATCTGTATAGTTGAAACAGATGTTGGAACAGAACCCTTTGCTCAGTTCGATTGCTTGTCTCTGTTCAGCGGATGTGATGGAGAACGAGATATTGCGGGCTGATTCCTGGGTTGCGGTGGTGGAAGCGAATGTGATAACCTGTTCTGATCCACAGGGCACTTCGAGGAAGCCGGCACCGCTCTCAAATGTGGTGGCATCCACTGGCTCATCAAATATCAATTCCAAAGTTCCCTCGTCTAGATCAAAGGGGCTGAATATGAGAAGAGATGGAGGAGTTGAATCCATGCTCACCCACGCAATAAGTGCAGTCTCTGGTGGGTATCCATCAAGTGGGAAACTGTTCGAATCCTGTACAATACCATCGGCAAAGCTGACGTAAGTGGATCCGTTGTATCCAAGTTGGTTGTGGAGTTTGAGTGCATCCAAGTCACCAGCAGTGAGTTCAAATGCGATGACTGCAGAGAGGTTGTTGGGGGAAGTAGTCAAGAGGGTGAGGCGTTCAAACATGAAGGTTTCTGAAGTTGCTGATGATCCGTTGCTTTCTGTCTGCAAAGTGATGCTGGAGAAGTCCAAGGTTGCAAGATCTACCACTTCGTCAAAGTAGAGACGGAATTCTCCATTGTTCAGATCAAGGACAGCTCTTTCGATGCCAGGTGAACTGAGATCACCACTGTAGTTGGTTGGCACAAGGGCGGCCATGTTGGACACAGGGTTGATGGGTGTGGCTCCGAAATCAGCAAACGCTGTACTGTCGGCCGATAGGAATACATCACTTCTCATTGTGGCCAGCATACTTTCCTCCTTCAGAGCATTGAGATCAGCAGAAGATAGGGAGACCTCCAGTTGGTAGATGGAGGAATTGCTCTGCCGAGCAGTTCCACCAGTAAGGGTCAGATGAACTACATTCATTGCTGAGATGTTGGCGCTGTTTTGGAGGGTAAGTCCTGATGGAGTGAATGAGGCCGGATCGAGAGGTTCCGTAGCTCTGATGTTGAGGACGCCTCTGTCGAGATCGAGACTGAAAGCAGTCAAGTTGCCAGGTGTTGTGTCCCTGAAGAACGAGGTGGCTTGCACACCGGACGTCGTTGCACTTACAGCACTTCCGTCTGGATTCTGTGTCACAGAGGTGGTCACAGAAACGAATGAATCTTGAATGGAAGTCAGAAGACCAATTGTGTGTTTCAAGTTGATGAGATCTTCCTCGATAATCTGGGCCTCCAGGACAAAACTGAGTGCCTCATTTGACACAGAAGTACCATTGGTGAGGGTGTAGGTGAGAGTGGGGTTGACAGCTGTGTTCTGGAATGTCACAGAGAGGGGATCAAATACCATTGGCAGAACGATATCGCTGAATGTCAACTGGAGCAGTCCGCTGTCCATGTCGATACCAAACTCCATCAGTGTCGCAGGGAGTGCATCACTGAGGTAAACATCGGGGCTGATGGCAGCTGACGACAGTACATCGGTGGCCAGGATGTTACCAGCCGTGTCAGCGAAAGCCTCTCGGTCAAAGGACAGATAGGTGGTGCTGCTGGAGATGGCAAACATTGTGGACTGTTTCACAAAAAGCAAATCGTCAAAAGAGAGATACAGATCTAAGATGTTGGGATCGGTCGATCGCACAGTTGTCTTGCTGGCAGGTTCTTCGCCCGAGAGGACGCGACTGACTCCAGCAGAGATGTTGGACGAGGACTGGAGTGTGATCAAGCTGTGATTCACTGCAACGGCATCGATGGGCTCCGAGAAACTGAGCGAGATGATGCCAGTTTCAAGATTGAATTGGCTAAAAGTGACAAGAGTTGGTGCTGTGATGTCATCCACAAATCCACTCACAGGCAGTGCATTGCGGCCATTTTCTCTCACTGTTGCAACGTTACCAGGGGAACTAACATCTGTTACAACCCTACTGGTGTGAGTGAGGTACGTGTTGGCAGCCATGGTGGCGAGCTGTCGATCTGCCTTGATGAGGCCGTTGTCAATGGGGTCAAGCTGGAGCAGAATACCGGTATCATTGGACATCAGAACAGTACCGCCTGTCAGTGTGTAGTTGGTGCTTGCAATGGCTGAGTCTTGGAGCGTGATAGCTTCGGGTACAAACACATTGATGTTGATCAACTCGTCAAAGTCGATTGCAAGCAGTCCCAGTTCCAAATCCAGATTGAATGAAGTGACAATGGGACCCGTGGTGTCGCGAATCAACCTTATTGGGTAGTGAGTGGTATCTGATTCAATAGTGTTGACAACACTTTCAACGGGGTTGCTGGCTAGATCAGTCAGGAAGGACATGTTGAAACGGACGTAGCAGTCTGATGACCTGGAGCAGAGTAATGGTTCGCGCTTGAGACCGTTCAGGTCGGCTCTGTCAAGCTCCACGACCAGAAGGTCACTGTCCATACTTGTAACATTACTACCAGTGACTGTATATTCCCTGTAGTCGGAATTCATGGGCAGGTGCTGACTCTGGAATTTCAGATTTTGAAGTTGGACTGAGGCCACATTGACGACTTCAGAGAACGAGAGCTCAAACACTCCGGTATCCAAGTCCATGATGATGAACTGCACCAGTGCAGGTCTAGTGTTGTCTTCAGTGATGTTGGAGGCCATAAGAGGTCCTTTTGCCAAGACAGGATTGCCTGCCATGTCAGTTGCTATTCCAGTTTCCACGGTAACGAAGCAATCGGACAATTCAGAACAGATTGGTTGCAATTTCAGCCGATTAGAATCAGAGGTTGTCAGGTGGATGATGAGTCTCCTGGTTGCTATGGTAACATCTGAGTACTCTGTAAAGGTGAGAACAGTCCCGTTCCCAAATTCGTTGTCTTGGAGTTGGAGTAGGGAGATGTTGAGAGAATTGGGATCCGGAACTTCATTGAGCACAAGAGAGATGGTAGACGCATTGAGATCCACTTCCAACCGATCCAACACGGGATTGGTCTCGTCAAGAGTGAAGATGCTGACTTGCCTGGCCATTTCTGCGGGAAGATTCTCCCCTCTGTTCCCGAACAAGTCGGCAACAGTCATTCCCGAGTAGCTCATGAAGGTGTTGTTTCTGTTGGTGGCAAGAAGTGTGAGTGTGTTCAGTCGGTCAACGTCGTCTTTACCGAGGGAGATGACGATGTCGGAGAAGTTCTCCCTCGTGACAGAGGTGGAAGTGATGGGTGAGTACTGCACGTGGACGGCATCTGCCCCTGCACTCTGCAGCATGATGGAAGTGGAGTTGAAGGAATCTGTCATCACGTTTTCATCAAAATGGAGAACAAGTTCACCACTGTCCATGTCCAAATCAAAGCTGAGCAATATTGGACCAACGTTGTCTGGATTCAACAAGTCAACCATTATCGGACCTCCAGTTCCTCCGAATGCATTGCCTCCAAAATCAATGATGACGTTGGGTAAGATTCCAATGAAGGTAGAGTTGATGGATGAACCGTAAACCATCATTTCCCTCAACATCACAAGGTCAGACTGGATGTCAATGGCGATCATTCTGCTGTCCATGAGCAGGACAGAGCTGGAGGAGAGTGAGAAGGACGGGGTGAGGGAGGTGGAATTGTGAAGAGTAACTCCACTCAGATCAACTGAGGAGGCATTGATGGCCTCATTGAATTCGAGAATGAGCTCACCCATTCCCATATCCACGGTAACAGAAAGCAGCATGGGAGGAGATGTGTCTTCTACCACACTTGTTGCCCTCGCTGGTTGATGCAGCATCACCAAAGCATTGCCAAACAGGTCTTCAACTGCGGCGGTGTCGAGGAATGCAAAGGTATCATCTGAACCAGTTCCAAAGTCGCTGGCAAGTGTGAGCGACTCAAAGTCGTCTAAAGTCAATGTGATATTGATCACATTGCGGTCAATGCTGAAGGTGGTATCATTGGATAGCTGTAGAGTTTCAGATGGGCTGACTTCGCGATTTTGCAGTCGAACAAGGGTCGGATTGAAGGAATCGCGATTGATCACTTCGTTGAAAGTGAGAGAGATGGTTCCAGTGGACAGGTCCACATTAAACTCCTCCAATAGAGAACTGGTGTTGTCGGGGACAAGTGAGGCAGTCACGTTGGTGGCCAGTGAGGAGAAGTTACCATAATCCAACACCAGGCCTGTGGCGACTTCAACAGTGGCGTTCAGCATGTCTGTGGATGCTACGTACTCCTGGATAGTGTAGAGGAAAGGTGGGACAAGAGCTGCCTCGACTCTGCTGCTGTCTTCAGTGCCAAGTGGGTTCAAGTCTGAATCCATCAGGGCAATACCAAACAGAGTCACCTTCGATGCACTCAAAGTTCTTCTCTGGACAACTTCACTGAATACAAACACCAAAGTGCCTTTGTTCAAGTCCAATGTTACATTACCAATCTCAGGCGGTGATTTGTCGAGGATGACGCTGGAGGCCATCTTGGCTCTCTCAATTGAAATGGGCTCCATTGGGTTGCCAAAGGTGTCTTGAATGAGCCCATACTCTGCGGCCAGGTAGGTGTTGGCGATGGTGGTTGCCAGTGTGAGAGAACTCTTCAGGAAATCTTGATCGTCTAACAACAGCACAATGCTCACTTCAACACCATTCGAGGAAGATGTGGTGCCGCCTCCAAGCAGTCTGATGGATTCTTCAGCCAGGAGTGTCTGATTTGGACCACTCTGGATGGTGATGAAACTGGCGTTGAGTGTTTCTGGAGCGACAATCTCGTCAAAGGTCAAATTGAGCAGACCATCATTGAGATCAAGAATAAACTGAACAAGAATGGGTGGGATTTCGTCTGGTATCAGTTCTGTAGCTGGGATGGTGCCGTTGAGGGTAACAGGACCTCCGTCGAGATCGATAAACGCCCCCTCACTCAGTGAGATGTACGTGTCATTACCGTTCACAGATGTTGCAATGTTGGGGTTTAATTTGAGGGAGTTCAGGTAAGGTGTGGTCAGCTGGAGGAAGATTCTCTGTCCGCTCTGTTCCGTTCTGCTACCAACAATGGAGTCCAGTGGATACAGTGACGTCCCTGTTGGATCCTGGAGGATAATCAGGGAAGCGTTGATGTTGGACAAACTGCTGTCAACTGGGTTGTTGAAAACCAGAAGCAGTTCACTTGTGTTAAGGTTGAGAGAGAATTCCAGAAGTTGGGATCCGTTACTGGCCGAGATGAACTCTGCAGCCTGGATTGCATTCCCATTTGAGATGGTCTGAACTGGAATTGTGTCCCAGTTCATGATGGCCTTACCGTCGATGGCGAGGTATGAGTTGGAGAGGGCAGAGCCAACTCCTGGAGTGCTGGACAAGGTGCCACGATCCTCCAAAGAGAGGTCGACAATGATCACATACCCATCAGTGCTACTGGTGCTGCTGTTAGCGGTGAGGGTGACAAATGTGGTGCCGGTGGGTGCATCCTGGAGGGTGATTCTGGAGGGATCGAAGGTTGAAGCAAGAGCAAGATCATCAAACGTCAGGTGAATCTGTCCGAGGAAGAGATCCAACACAAATCTGGTCAGTCTCATTCGAGAATTGTCCGGAACAAGTGTGCCAGCTTGGGTCGCTGTTGAGATGGGGTTGCCAGCTTGATCGTCCACAGCTTGTGAGTTGATGGTGACAAAGGTATTGGATGCTGAGGTTCCCACTGATCCGTTCAGTTTGAGGAAAACCACATCCTCAGACGACAAGGCAATCGTGATGGTTCTGGCCTGGTCTTGTGTTGTGATCACACCATCTGTTAACGAGTAGGAAACTCCTCCAGAAGATTCAGAGTGGAGATCGATCAAACCAAAGCTCAATGTACTTGCATTCATCGGTTCGTTAAAGTCCAGAGTGAGGATGTTGGCATTTAAGTCCAGAGTGGATGTTAGCAGCATTGGAGGTACGGAATCTCTGATGTAACTGTTCACTACAACACCATGTCTGGCGACAACCTTCCTAGCATCGGCTGACAGCTCACTGATGGTGGAGGAGAGAATGCTGAGGAATGTTGAATCGTTGGATTTTGCAAACTCTGTCGCTTTGATGCCCGTCAGGTCTGTTTCAGACAGCATTACCATGACAACACTACTGAACATGGCCGACGTTACATTTCCTCCCGTGAGACGGTAGTTAGGTAGTTGTTGGGTGGATGATGGCTGGAAGGATAGTCCGCTTGGCTGGAAGGTGCGTTTGTCGACAATTTCACTGAAGTAGAGAGTCAGTTTGCCGATGTTCATGTCAAGATCATACGAGTCCAACTGAGGTGGCATCTCGTCAGGGGTGAATTCTTGTACTCCGAAACCTGGTGGCGTGGTTGCTGTGGGCAGGGATGGATTTCCCGACTGATCCTTCACAGCTTCTTTGTCAAGTGTCACAAAACACGTTCCCCTTCTGGCACAGAGCAGAGAGTCCAGTTTCAGCCTGATGGCATCTGCCTCTGATAGTGTGATGGTGACAGTTGTAGCATTGACGGTAACAGTTCCATCTGTGAGTTGCAAAACGTCTTGAGGATCCTCAAAGTAGGATTGAATGACGATGGCAGAGAAATTGAGAGTGGAAACATTCACAGTCTCAGAGAACATCAGAGTGAGGACAGCAGAGTTGGCATCAAATGCCACAAACTCAGTGAGAGAGGGTGAAATCACGTCTGGTAGGTAGTTGAGGACCGGTTCTGAGTTTGTCGAGTTGACAGGGTTAACTGGGAGTTGGAAGGTGTCTGTCACAAGGTCACTGGTAAAGGAAATGAAGCATCCTGTACCATTTCTCTCCACACACAACTCGTTCTGCTTCAACTGGTTGAGGTCGTATTCACTGAGCTGAAAGTCAACAACATTTGAAACATTTCCAAATGTTGTTCCACCTGTCAGGGTGTAGGTGGGTTCCAGTTGGGATTTCTGAGATTGGAATGAGAGTGCAGACGGATTGAAGCTGTCCAAATCGACAACTTCGTCAAATGACAGAGCGGTGATGCCATTTGTGAAATCCAGGTCAAATGATACAATGTTTGGAGGTACTGTGTCGTTGTTGAACTGTGATGCCCTCAAGGCATTTGTGGTTGGTATGGACACAACATTCATACCACTCAGATCAGCTGCAAGGTATGGTGGGATGGAGATGAAAGTGTTGAAGATACTGGTTCCGAGGTTGGTCAAGGACTTGATGTCAACAAGGTCACTGTTTGTCAGTGTTACCTTGACAACCGAAGCACTACGGTTGGTGTATGTTCCACCACTCAGAGTAAGAGATTCAGTTGGTGAGGATCGTCTGTTTTGAAGAGAAATTGCAGTTGAGTTGAACGAAGAGACTCGCACAGTCTCTGTGAACTGCAGGGTCAAGATACCATCGTTCAGGTTGAACTCAAACGACTCCAGTGACGGTGGAGACGTGTCGGGGATGTACACTGCAGCCTGTACTGCACTTCGTGGCACAAGAGGATTGGTGGCAAAATCTGTCAAAGTGCGTCCATTCACAGTAATGAAAGTGGTATTGATGGAAACCGCGATGTCATCATTTGTGTTCAGGATGTCGTAATCCTCTGGCGATAGAACAAGGGTCAGGATGTTGTTACCACTGGCAACCAGCTCTCTGTAGCCTGATAGGCTAACGTTGACAGCTGGTGTAGCAGTTGAGGCCAAGATGAGGAACTCCGTTGGTTGGAAAGAAGACGGATCTACATTTTCATCAAAAGTGAGAATGATGGAACCTTCATTGAAATCAAAAGTGTAGTCTAGGAGTTGTGGGGAGACTAGATCAACAGTGTATTCGACGGCTTGTAGAGCAAGCGAGGTTGGTATCCCAGGGAAGGATCTGCCTGTGGCGTCACGGACGGCTCCAGCAGTGACGGAGAGGTACGTTGTACTGATGCTGGTTCCAAGAACCGACCTGCTCTCAAGAACAAGTCTGTCAGTTTCTGTCACATTGATTCTCAGTACCTGAGCATTCTCCATCAAGTAGTCACCTCCAGTCAAGGTGAAAGGAGATTCTGTTGACACACCATCACCCGTGGGTTGAATGGTAACTGCTGTGACGTCAAATGACGAGATGTTTACAACTTCCGAGAATTCCAACACAATCACCACTCCAGGTCGGTCCCCGGGTGTCAGGTATCGGAAGGCAGTAATTTCAGGTGCACTCAAGTCACCAGTTGCTGCTACTGCCTGCAATGGTAAATTGATGTCAATCCCGCCAAAGTTGTTACCGGCTCCATCCTCAAAGGTAAAGGCTGTTGCAACAAGGAATGTATCGGTGATCGATGTGATCAAATCTGGTTCAATCTTAAGAGCAAATTCATCACTGTCTGATAGTTCGATCACTACTCCACCGAACAAGGACTGAGTGGAAGATCCTCCAGTCAGGGTGTAGCTAACAGGGGTGGTGTCGTTGTTGGTGAGTGTGATTTGAGAAAAGTTGAAGGTGTCCAGATTGACGGCCTCGCTGATGTTCAGAACCACAACTCCCTCATCTAGATCAACACTGAACGAGTATAGCACTGGTGGAGTCACATCAGCTGTGTAGTTGGTTACTCTAACAGCAGCTGATGGTGAAATTTCATCAATGGGGTTGAGGTAGATGTCAGTAACAGCGCCCATTAGGAGGGAAATCAGTGTGTTTTGTTGGGAGGTTGCCAGCTGAGGAATTGCATTCAAACCAAATACATCTTCATCCGATAGGCTGATGGTTAGGGTGATGTTACCGCCTGGTCCAGTTTCCATGGCAACAGAGCCACTGGTGAGCATGTAGGAGTGGCGAGGTGTGGCACTTGATTGGCTGACGATTGTGAAATAGGTGGCGTTGAATGTGGAGGAGAGCACTGGTTCGTTGAATGTTAGCAAGAGCTGGTTCAACTGGAAATCGATGGAGAATTCCTGAAGAATGGGTGCGGTGCTGTCAAGGGAGAATGACCCTGACAAAGCATTACTGCTCAAGATGGCCACCGACCCAAATCCTCTGGTATCAACAACAGCTCCATCCGAAATCGTCACAAATGTGTTTTGATCAGACAATGCAATGCGAGGATCTGCATTGAGATTGCTCACAGCCTGTGGGTCCAGGTAGAATCTGATGACACTGCTGTACATGTCAGTGGTGATGACAGTACCTCCGTTGACAGTCACAGTCACAGCCGGTGCGGTCCTGCTGCTCTGTATGCCAATTGATGTGGGGTTGAAGGAGGACACAAGAACTGCTTCACTGAATGTCAGCGACAGAAGACCAGAGTTCAAATCAAGGAAGAACGTGTCAAGCGTTGGTTTGCTGATGTCAGGCTGGTGTTGGGCGGACATTTTGGCATTGCTGCCTGATATCTCAACCAGTGGGTTACCGACCATATCCTGAACTGTGCTGTTGGTGGCCGCAAGGTAGGTGGTGGTACCATTGGTGGCAAGTTCCATCATGGTCTTGATGGCATCGAGATCTTCATCAAGGAGTGTGACGTTAACACTGGAGGCAGGACTGTTGTCAAAAGTTCCACCATTGAGTGTCACATTCTGAGTGGATTCAGATGAATTGGCAGCATTCTGGATGGTCAGCTGAGTGAGGTTAATTGCTGTCAGGTTGACAACTTCGGTGAAAGTCAGGGACAAAACTCCCTGGTTGACATCCAGTGAGTATTGACTTATCACAGGTCGAGTGGTGTCGGCAACAAATGAGCCAACCGGGAGGGCACTGGTGGACTCAATTCGGCGAACAGGGGCAGATTGATAGTCCCTAATGGCAGCAAAGTCAAGAGACAAAAATGTGGTGTCAGAGGAGATTGCGAGCTCAGTGTTCATCTGAACAGCTTCTAGTGTTTCTTGTCCCAGTCTGAAATCGATGACAAAACCGCTCTGCGTGCTGATCAGAGAGATGGAGTCAAGGGTTTGTGACACACCCGTGGAACCATCCACAGTGTTCTGGAGGGTGATGAGCCTACCGATAATTGATCCAATGTCAGCCACGTCGTCGAATGTGAAAGACATGCGACCGTCATTCATGTCAACCGTGAAATTGGTGAGGGAAGTTTCAGAACGATCGGGATTGTACACGACCACTCTCTCTGCTGCAGCAGGTGTAACCGGGTTGAGGGTGTTTCCGGCAACATCCTTGATGGCTCCCGCACCAAGACTGATGTAAGTGGTTACAGCACTGGTGGCCAGACTTGGATCCAGCTTGATGGAAACGGTGTCTGCCTCGGAGAGGGAGATGACAATGCTGAGCTTTGTGGCTGTGTCGACATAGGTGGCTGAACCAGTATTCAAAGTAACAGATGATCCATTTGCAGATGCTTCACTGAGTAGGGTAATCTCAGAGTAGTCAAGGGTGTCAATGTCTACGGGTTCTGTGAAGCTGAGGGTAAGGGTT